>JAHOYR010005865.1:183112-193841 GCA_023213295.1 Bruguiera hainesii | reverse complement strand
CATTGCATTTGAATGGTGAGAAAAACATAATATTTGAAAATGTTAAATACACAAAAATACAAGTATTGGACTGAATTGTATAAATTACACTTGAGTGGAATAATATTATAAATAGCAATCTCAAGTTTCAATGTTTGGCCGAGCATATTGCGCTTGAGGTTGGTGGGCAAACTTCTTATTAGAGTCCTTTTCATTTTCTTTTTCTTATGTTGTATGTTTTTAGATTAAAATTATATAAATCATTTCAAATAGCATTGTGACAGAGGAGATAATTAAAAAAATTTCAAAATTTCATTTTAACTCATTATCAACAGTGCATTTATCCCTATAGGAATTTAGAATTCTAAAAATTGAAAAAGTGCAATGTTTAGATTTTAAAACTTATTGCTAATGCAATTGCATTTGAAGGGTGAGAAAAGATAATATTTAAAAATATTAAGTACTCAAAAATACAAGTATTGGACTCAATTGTATAAATTACACTTTAGTGGAAGAATGTTTTAAATTGCAATGCCAAGTTTCAATGTTAGGTCGAGCATATTGCACTTGAGGGGGGGTGAGCAAACTGCTTATTAGAGTCCCTTGCATTTGCTTTTTCTTACGTTGTATATTTTTAGACCAAAATTATATAACTCATTTCAAATAGCATTGTGGCAGAGGAGATAATTAAAAAAATTCCAAAATTTCAATCCAACTCTTTATTAACAGTGCATTTATCCCTATAGGAATTTAGAATTCTAAAAATTGAAAAAGTGCAATGTTTTGACTTTTTAATTTATTGCTAATACCATTACATTTTATAACATAATATTTAATAATGTTAAATAAGCAAAAATACATGTATTGGATTCAATTGTATACAATACAGTTTAGTGGAAGAATAATATAAATAGCAATCGTAAGCTTCAATATTAGGTGGAGCATATTGTGCCTGAGGGGGGGTGGGGAAACCTCTTATTATACTCCATTGCATTTCCTTTTTCTCATGTTATATGTTTTTAGACTAAAACTATATAAATTATTTCAAATAGCATTGAGGCAAAGGGGATTACTAAAAAAATTTCAAGATTTAAATTCAACTGATTATTAATAGTTTCAATATTAGGTCGAGCATATTGTGCTTGAAGGGGGTAGGCAAACTTCTTATTAAAGTCCCTTGCATTTGATTTTTCTTATGTTGTATATTTTTAAACTAAAATTATATAAATCAATTCAAATAGCATTGTAGCAAAGGAGATAATTAAAAAAAATTCAAAATCTAACTTCAACTGATTATTAATAGTACATTTATCCCTATAGGAATTTAGAATTCTAAAAATTGAAAATGTGCAATGTTTTGATTTTTAATTTTATTACTAATGCCATTACATTTTAATAGCAAGAAAAACATAATATTTGAAAATGTTAAATAAACAAAAATACATATAATGTACTCAATTGCATAGAATGCAATTTAGTGGAAGAATAATATAAATAGCAATCGCAAATTTCAATATTAGGTTGAGCATATTATGCTTAAGGGGGGTGGGGAAACTTCTTATTAGAGTCCGTTGCATTTCCTTTTTCTTATGTTGTATGTTTTTAGACTAAAACTATAAAAATCATTTCAAATAGTATTGAGGCAAAGGGGATAACTAAATGAATTTTAAAATTTAAATTCGACTGATTCTTAACAGTGCATTTATCCCTGTAGGAATTTAGAATTCTAAAAATTGACAAAGTGCAATGTTTTGATTTTAAAATTTATTGCTATTGTTATTACATTTGAATGGTGAGAAAAATATAATATTAGAAAATGTTACATACTCAAAAATACATGTATTGGACTCAATTGTATGCAATAAAATTTAGTGGAAGAATAATATAAATAGGAATCGCAAGTTTTAATATTAGGTTGAGCATATTGCGCTTAATCGGGGTGGGCAAACTTCCTATTAGAGTCCTTTACATTTGTTATTTCTTATGTTGTATATTTTTGAACTAAAATTATATAAATCATTTCAAATAGCATTGTGACAAAGGAGATAATGAAAATAATTTCAAAATTTAAATTCAACTGATTATTAACAGTGCATTTATCTTTATAGGAATTGAGAATTCTAAAAATTGAAAAAGTGCAATGTTGTGATTTTAAAATTTATTGCTAATGCCATTACATTTAAATGGTGAGAGAAACATAATATTTGAAATGTTAAATACACAAAAATACAAGTATTGGACTTAATTGTATAAATTACACTTTAGTGGAAGAAAATTATAAATAGCAATCCCAAGGGGTCAAGCATATTGCACTTGAGAAGGGTGGGCAAACTTCTTATTAGAGTCCCTTGCGTTTGCTTTTCCATATGTTGTATATTTTTAGATTAAAATTATACAAATCATTTCAAATAGCATTGTGGCAAAGGAGATAATTAAAAAAATTCCTAAATTTAAATTCAACTAATTATTAATAGTGCATTTATTCCTATAGGAATTTAGAATTCTAAAAATTGAAAAAGTGCAATGTTTTGACTTTTAAATTTATTGCTAATACCATTACATCTTAATGGTGAGAAAACATAATATTTGAAAATCTTAAATGAACACAAATGCAAGTATTGCACTCAATTATATACAATACACTTTAGTGGAAGAATGGTATAAATAGCAATTGCAACCTTCAATATTGGGTTGAGCATATTGCGCTTGAGGGTGGTGGGCTAACTTCTTATTAGAGTCCATTGCATTTCCTTTTTCTCATGTTGTATGTTCTTAGACTAAAACTATATAAATCATTTCAAACAGCATTGGCGCAAAGGAGATTACTAAAAAAATTTCAAAAGTTAAATTCAACTAATTATTAACAGTGCATTTATCTCTATAGGAATTTTGAATTCTAAAAATTGAAAAAATGCAATGTATTGATTTTCAAATTTATTGCTAATGCCATTACATTTGAATGGTGAGAAAAACATAATATTTGAAAATGTTAAATAAACAACAATACATGTATTGGACACAATTGTATGCAATACAATTTAGTGTTAAAATAATATAAATAGCAATCGCAAATTTCAATATTAGGTAGAGCATATTGCGCTTGTGGGGGGTGGGCAAACATCTTATTAGAGACCCTTGCATTTGCTTTTTCTTATGTTGTATATTTTTAGACTAAAATTATATAAATCATTTCAAATAGTAATGTGGTAAAGGAGATAATTAAAAAAATTCAAAATTTAAAATCAACTGATTATTCACGGTGCATTTATCCCTATAGGAATTTAGAATTCTAAAAATTAAAAAAGTGCAATGTTTTGATTTTAAAATTTATTGCTAATGTCATTACATTTGAATGGTGAGAAAAACATAATATATGAAAATGTTGAATACACAAAAGTAAAAGTATTGGACTCAATTGTATAAATTACACTTTAGTGGAAGAAAATTATAAATAGTACTCCTAAGTTTCAATGCTAGGTCGAGCATATTGCGCTTGAGGGGGATGGGCAAACCTTTTATTAGAGTCCCTTGCGTTCGCTTTTTCTTATGTTGTATATTTTTAGACTAAAATTATCTAAATCATTTCCAATAGCATTGTGGCAAGGAGATAAGTAAAAAATTTTCAAATTTTAAATTCAACTAATTATTAATAGTGCATTTATCCCTACATGAATTTAGAATTCTAAAAATTGAAAATGTGCAATTTTTTTATCTTTAAATTTATTCCTAATGCCATTACCTTTGAATGGTGAGAAAAACATAATATTTGAAAATGTTAAATACACAAAAAAACAAGTATTGGACTTAATTGTATATATTACACTTTAGCAGAAGAAAATTACAAATAGCAATCCCGAGTTTCAAAGTTAGGTCGAGCACATTGTGCCTAAGGGGGTAGGCAAACTTCTGATTAGAAACCCTTGCATTTGCTTTTTGTTATGTTGTATATTTTTAGAGTAAAATTATATAAATCATTTCAAATAGCATTGATGGAATGGAGACAACTAAAAAAATTTCAAAATTTAAATTCAACTGATTACTAACAGTGCATTTACCCCTCTAGGATTTTAGAATTCTAAAAATTGAAAAAGTGCAATGTTTAGCTTTTCAAATTTATTGCTAATATCATTACATTTGAATGGTGAGAAAACATAATGTTTGAAAATGTTAAATAAACAAAAATCGAAGTATTGGACTCAATTGTATATATTACACTTTAGGGGAAGAAAATTATAAACAACAATCTCAAGTTTCATTGTTAGGTCAAGCGTATTGTGCTTAAGGGGGGTGGGTAAACTTTTTATTAGAGTCCCTTAAATTTGCTTTTTCTTATGTTCTATATTTGTAGACTAAAATTATCTAAATCATTTCAAATAGCATTGTTGCAAAGGAGATAATTAAAAAAAAAATTCAAAATTTACATTCAACTGATTATTAACAGTGTATTTATCCTGATAGGAATTTGGAATTCTAAAATTTGAAAAAGAGCAATGTTTTGATTTTTACATTTTCTGCTAGTGCCATTACATTTGAATGGTCAAAAAATATAATATTTGGAAATGTTAAAAACAAAAAAAAAAAAGTATTGGACTCAATTGTATATATTACACTTTAGCGAAAGAAAATTATAAATAGCAATCCCAAGTTTCAAAGTTAGATCGAGCATATTGCGCTTGAGCGGGGTGGGCAAACTTCTTATTAGAGTCCCTTGCATCTGCTTTTTCTTATGTTGTATAGTTTTAGACTAAAATTATATAAATCATTTCAAATAACGTTGAGGCAATTGAGATAATTATAACAATTTCAAAATATAAATTCAACTGATTTCTAACAGGGCATTTTATCCTTACATGAATTTAGAATTCTAAAAATTGAAAATGTGCAATTTTTTGATTTTTAAATTTATTACTAATGCCATTACGTTTGAATGGTGAGAAAAACATAATATTTGAAAATGTTAAACACACAAAAAAACAAGTATTAGACTCAATTGTATATATTATACTTTAGTGGAAGAAAATTATAAATAGCAATCCCAAGTTTCAAAGTTAGGTTAAGCATATTACGCTTGAGGGGGATGGACAAACTTCTTATTAGAGTCCCTTGCATTTTCTTTTTCTTATGTTTTATATTTTTAGAATAAATTATATAAATTATTTCAAATAGCGTTAAGGCAATGGAGGTAACTAAAAAAATTTCAAAATTTAAATTCAACTAATTACTAACAGTGCATTTATCCATATAGGAATTTAGAATTCTAAAAATTGAAAAGGTGCAATGTTTGGATTTTTAAATTTATTGTTAAGGTCATTACATTTGAATGGTGAGAGAAACATAATATTTGAAAATGTTAAATACAGAAAAAAAAAAACAAGTATTGGACTCAATTGTATATATTACACTTTAGTGGAAGAAAATTATAAACAACAATTCCAAGTTTCAATGTTAGGTCGAGCATATTCCGCTTGAGGGGGCTGGGTAAACTTCTTATTAGAGTCACTTACTTTTGCTTTTTCCTTTGTTCTATATTTGTAGACTAAAATTATTTGAATCATTTCAAACAACATTGTTGCAAAGGAGATAATTAAAAAAAAATTCAAAATTTAAATTTCACTGACTATTAACAGTAGATTTATACCGATAGGAATTCGGAATTCTAAAAATTGAAATTTATACCGATAAGAATTCGGAATTCTAAAAATTGAAAAAGTGCAATGTTTTAATTTTTAAATTTATTGCTAATGCCATTACATTTGAATGGTCAGAAAATATAATATTTGAAAATGTTAAATACACAAAAAAGCAAGTATTGGACTCCATTGTATATAATACACTTTAATGGAAGAAAATTATAAATATCAATCTCAAGTTTCAAAGTTAAGTCGAGCATATTGCGCTTGAGGGGGGTGGACAAACTTCTTATTAGAGTTCTTTGCATTTGCTTTTTCTTATGTTTTATATTTTTTAATTAAAATTGTATAAATCATTTCAACTAGCGTTAATGGAATAGGGACAACGAAAAAACTTTCAAAATTTAACTTCAACTAATTACTAACAGTGCATTTACCCCTATAGGATTTCAGAAATCTAAAAATTGAAAAAGTGCAATGTTTAGCTTTTTAAATTTATTGTTAAGGCCATTACATTTTAATGGTGAGAAAAACATAATATTTGAAAATGGTAAATACACAAAAAAAAACAAGTATTGGACTCAATTGTATATATTACACTTTAGTGGAAGAAAATTATAAATAGCAATACGAAGTTTCAATGTTAAGTTGAGCATATTGCGCTTGAGGGGGGTGGGCAAACTTCTTATTAGAGTCCCTTGCATTTGCTTTTTCTTATGTTGTATATTTGTAGACTAAAATTATCTAAATCATTTCAAATAGTATTATTGCAGAGGAGATAATTAAAAAATTTTCAAAATTTAAATTTAATTAATTATTAACAGTGCATTTATCCCTATATGAATTTAGAATTCTAAAAATTGAAAACATGCAATTTTTTTATTTTTAAATTTATTCCTTGTTGTTCCCACAGCCTTGTATGAGTTGTAATTGTTGTCAACTAGGGTTAAGTGTGCAAGAAAGTAAAGCCACATGGAAGGGCAAGAAAGTAAAGCCACATTGAAGGGCAAGAAAGTAAATCTACTGTGTAAGGGCAAGAACGTAAATCTGCCATGTAAGCCCTATTAGGGTTTCATGGAAGAGAATATATAAAGGCCTTGGAAGACAAAACTAGGGCAGAGGGCCAACACAATTGAAAAAAACAGCAACCCTACAGCAACCGGCCAAAAGAAAGAGAGAGCAGAACGGCAAGAGATCAGAAACAACACCACCAGGAGAGCAAACCAGAAACGTCACCACCGGGAGAGAAAACCAGAACGTGCGACCTCCTGCAAGCAAACCAGAAACGCCTCCTGCAAACCAGAAACACATCCTGCAAGCAAACCAGAAACGCCTCCTGCAAGGAAACCAGAAACACGTCCTGCAAGCAAACCAGAAACGCACAACCAGCAAGAGGAGAAATAAGAAACAGACCACCCGGAGGAGAAGACAGCAGACCTAGTATTCGTGAGACCACCCGGAAGAGAAGACAGCAGACTAGAAGCGTGAGGCAGGGCGAGAGACGTGAACCAGAAAAACCAGTAGCGTGAGGCAGGCCAAGAGACGTGAAACGGCAGACCAGAAGCGTGAGACCAAAACGTGCAACAGCGTGACTGATCAGAAGCGTGGGGCAGGCCGTGAGACGTGAAACGGCAGACTAGAAGCTTGAGTGCAAGCTGTGAAACCGTGAGACGGTGAAAGCAGGAGCTGTGTGAGACAACCTAGAGAAGAAATTTGGCGAAGCATCGGAAAGAACTCAACGTATTTCTAGATTTCTTCAAGAGAGGTTAGAGAGTGTTGCGGTGAACTTCTAAGCGGCAGTGGAGCAGCCTTTCAATTCAACAGAGGCAAGACGAGCTAGACGAAGGGTAGACACAGTAAGTGACACTCTTTGTATTGTACTTGCTTAGTAATTGCAATAGTGAAAGGAGCAGAAGATTAAGACATCCATTGTAACTGGAATTCTCAAGTATAGTGGATAGTCTCGGTAAGGGAGAGTCCCTACCACCGTGGATGTACGTCACGTTGACGGAACCACGTAAATCTCATGTGTCCTTAATTTGCTTTACGTTTTGTGTTTTGAATTGAGTTGTGAATGCAGCTAAAGTATCAACCAACTCATAACCTAACGAAGACCTAAACAAGAACATCCGAATTGTCTATTAGGCAAGGTGTCTGGAAGGTGACTTTGGGGACTATTGTGATTAGTAGGTAGCAATAGATCTACCTTAGTCGAATCTGAGAAAGAGTTCGCTTTTAAGAAGAGATTGAAGTTGTTCACTTTCCTGCGAATTGCGAATTGTGGTGATACTGATTCACCCCCCTCTCAATATCACAAACTAGTAGATCCTAGGGTGAAGTTGGGAACTTCATTCCTCATGCCATTACATTTGAATGGTGAGAAAAACATAATATTTAAAAATGCTAAATACACAAAAAAAAACAAGTACTGGACACAATTGTATAAATTACACTTTAGTGGAAGAAAATTTTAAATTGCAATCGCAAATTTAAGCGTTAGGTCGAGCATATTGCGCTTGAAGGGGGTAGGCAAACTTCTTATAGAGACGCTAGCATTTGCTTTTTCTTATGTTGTATATTTCTAGACTAAAATTATCTAAATCATTTCAAATAACATTGTTGCAAAGGAGATAATTAAAAAATTTTCAAAATTTAAATCCAACTTATTATTAAGGGTGCAATTATCCTTATAAAAATTTATAATTCTAAAAATTGAAAACATGCAATTTTTTGATTTTTAAATTTATTACTAATGTCATTACATTTGAATGGTGAAAAAATATAATATTTGAAAATGTTAAATACACAAAAAAACAAGTATTAGACTCAATTGTATATATTACACTTTAGCGGAAGAAAATTATAAATAACAATCTCCAGTTTCAAAGTTAGGTCGAGTGTATTGCGCTTAAGAGGGGTGGGGAAACTTCTGATTAGAGTCCCTTGCATTTGCTTTTTCTTATGTTGTTTATTTGTAGACTAAAATTATCTAAATCATTTTAAATAGTATTATTGCAAAGGAGATAATTAAAAAAGTTTCAAAATTTAAATTCAACTGATTATTAACAATGTATTTATCCTGATAGGAATTCAGAATTCTAAAAATTGAAAAAGTGCAATGTTTTGATTTTTAAATTTATTGCTAATGTCATTACATCCGAATGGTAAGAAAACTTAATATTGGGCTCAATTATATACAATACACTTTAGTGGAAGAATAATATAAACAACAATCACAAACTCCATTATTAGATTTAGCATATTGCGCTTAAGGAGGTGGGGAAACTTCTTATTAAAGTCCACTGCATTTCCTTTTTCTTATGTTGTATGTTCTTAGACTAAAACTATATAAATAATTTCAAATAGCATTGAGGCAATGAAGATAACTAAAAAAATTTGAAAATTTAAATTCAATTGATTACTAATAGTGCATTTATCCCTATAAGAATTTACAATTCTAAAAATTGAAAAAGTGCAATGTTTTGATTTTTAAATTTATTGTTAAGGCCATTACATTTGAATGGTGAGAAAACATAATATTTGAAAATGTTAAATAAAGAAAAACCCAAGTATTGGACTCAATTGTA
This sequence comes from Bruguiera hainesii, assembly GCA_023213295.1. Lineage (NCBI taxonomy): Eukaryota > Viridiplantae > Streptophyta > Magnoliopsida > Malpighiales > Rhizophoraceae > Bruguiera > Bruguiera hainesii. Next base: position 184,645 of record JAHOYR010005865.1, on the reverse strand, counting down.
TAAATTACACTTTTGGGGAAGAAAATTATAAAGAGCAATCTCAAGTTCAATGGTAGGTCAAACGTATTGCACTTGAGGGGGGTGGGCAAACTTCTGATTAGATTCCCTTGCATTTGCTTTTTCTTATGTTGTATATTTATAGACTAAAATTATCTAAATCATTTCAAATAGCATTGTTGCAAAGGAGATAATTAAAAAAATTTTAAAATTTAAATTCAACTGATTATTAACAATGCATTTATCCTGATAGGAATTTGGAATTCTAAAAATTGAAAAAGTGCAACGTTTCGATTTTTAATTTTAATGCTAATGCCATTACATTTAAAGGGTTAGAAAACATAATATTTGAAAATGTTAAATAAACAAAAAAACAAGTATTGGACTCAATTGTATAAATTACACTTTAGTAGAAGAAAATTATAAACAGTAATCCCAAGTTTCAATGTTAGGTCGAGCATATTACACTTGAGGGGGTGGGCAAACTTATTATTAGAGTCCCTTGTATTTGCTATTTCTTATGTTGTATATTTGTAGACTAAAATTATCTAAATCATTTCAAATAGCATTCTTGCAAAGGAGATAATTTAAATTCAATTGATTATTAATAGTGCATTTATCCCGATAAGAATTTGGAATTTGGAAAATTGAAAAAGTGCAATGTTTTGATTTTTGAATTTATTACTAATGTCATTACATTTGAATGGTCAGAAAACATAATATTTGAAAATGTTAAATAAACAAAAATACAAGTATTGGACTCAATTGTATAAATTACATTTTAGTGGAAGAAAATTATAAATAGCAATCCCTAGTTTCAACGTTAGGTCAAGCATATTGCGCTTAAGAGGGGTTGGTAAACTTCTTATTAGAGACACTAGCATTTTCTTTTTCTTATGTTGTATATTTTTAGACTAAAATTATATAAATCATTTCAAATAGCATTGTGGCAAAGGAGATAATTAAAAAAATTTCAAAATTTAAATTCAACTAATTATTAACAGTGCATTTATCCTTACAGGAATTTAGAATTCTAAAAAATGAAAAAGTGCAATGTTTTGAATTTAAAATTTATTGCTAATGTCATTACATTTGAATGGTGACAAAAAATAATATTTGAAAATGTTAATAAATATATATACAAGTATTGGTCTCAATTAGATACAATACACTTTAGTGGAAGAATAATATAAATAACAATCGCAAACTTTAATATTAGGTTGAGCATATTACGCTTTAAGGGGGGTGGGGAAACTTCATATTAGAGTCCATTGCATATCTTTTTTCTTATGTTGTATGTTCTTAGATTAAAACTATATAAATCATTTCAAATAGCATTGAGGCAATGAAGATAACTAAAAAAATTTCAAAATTGAAATTCAATTGATTACTAATAGTGCATTTATCCCTATAGGAATTTAGAATTCCAAAAATTCAAAAAGTGCAATGTTTTGATTTTTAAATTTATTGCTAATGCCTTTACATTTGAATGGTGCAAAAAACATAATATTTGAAAATGTTAAATACTCAAAAAAA
>JAHOYR010005865.1:75366-183102 GCA_023213295.1 Bruguiera hainesii | reverse complement strand
TGTGGCAAAGGAGATAATTAAAAAAATTTCAAAATTTAAATTCAACTGATAATTAATAGTGCAATTATCATTATAGAAATTTAGAATTCTAAAAATTGAAAAAGTGCAATGTTTTGATTTTTAAATTTATTGCTAATGCCATTACATTTGAGTGGTGAGAAAAACATAATATTTGAAAATGTTAAATTCACAAAAAAACAAATATTGGACTCAATTGTATATATTACACTTTAGCGGAAGAAAATTATAAATAGTAATCCCAAGTTTCAAAGTTAGGTCGAGCATATTGCACTTGAGGGGAGTGGGCTAATTTCTTATTAGAGTCCCTTGCATTTACTTTTTCTTATGTTGTATATTTTAGACAAAAATTATATAAATCATTCCAAATAGCATTGTGGCAAAGGAGATAATTAAAACAATTTCAAAATTTAAATCCAATTGACTATTAACAGTGCATTTATCCCTACATGAATTTAGAATTCTAAAAATTGAAAACATGCAATTTTTTGATTTTAAATTTATTACTAATGTCATTATATTTGATTGGTGCAAAAAACATAATATTTGAAAATGTTAAAAACATAAAAAAACAAGTATTGGACTCAATTGTATAAATTAGAGTTTAGTGGAAGAAAATTATAAAGAGCAATCCCAAGTTTCGAAGTTAGGTCGAGCATATTGTGCTTGAGGGGGGTGGGCTAACTTCTTATTAGAATCACTTGCATTTACTTTTTCTTATGTTGTATATTTTTAAACTAAAATTATATAAATCTTTTCAAATAGTATTGTGTCAAAGGAGATAATTAAAAAAATTTCAAACTTTAAATACAACTGATTATTAATAGTGCATTTATTCTTATAGGAATTTAGAATTCTAAAAATTGAAAAAGTGCAATGTTTTGGTTTTTAAATTTATTGCTAATGCCATTACATTTGAATGGTGCAAAAAACATAATATTTGAAAATGTTAAATACACAAAAAAACAAGTATTGGACTTAATTGTATAAATTACACTTTAGCGGAAAAAAATTATAAAGAGCAATCCCAAGTTTCAAAGTTTGGTCGAGCATATTGCACTTGAGGACAGTAGGCTAACTTCTTATTAGAGTCTCTTGCATTTTCTTTTTCTTATATTGTATATTTCTAGACTAAAATTATATAAATCATTTCAAATAGCATTGTGGCAAAGGAGATAATTAAAACAATTTCAAATTTTAAATTCAACTGATTATCAATTGCACAATTATCCTTGTAGGAATTTAAAATTCTAAAAATTGAATAAGTGCAATGTTTTGATTTTTAAATTTATTGCTAATACCATTGCATTTCCATGGTGAGAAAAATATAATATTTGAAAACGTGAAATAAACAAAAATATAAGTATTGGACTCAATAGTATAAATTACACTCTAGTGGAACAAAATTATAAATAACAATCCCAAGTTTCAATGTTAGGTCGAGCATATTACGCTTAAGGGGGGTGGGTAAACTTCTGATTGGAGTCCCTTGCATTTGTTTTTTCTTATGTTTTATATTGGTAGACTAAAATTATATAAATCATTTCAAATAGCATTGTAGCAAATGAGATAATTAAAAAAATTTCAAAATTTAAATTCAACAGATTATTAACAGTGCATTAATCTCGATAGGAATTTGGAATTCTAAAAATTGAAAAAGTGCAATATTTTGAATTTAAAATTTATTACTAGTGCCATTACATTTGAATGGTGAGAAAACATAATATTTGAAAATGTTAAATACACAAAAATACAAATATTGGACTCAATTGTATAAATTGGACTTTAGTAGAAGAAAATTATAAATAGTAAACTCAAGTTTCAATATTAGGTCGAGCATATTGCGCTTTAGGGGGGTGGGCAAACTTCTTATTAGAGTTCCTTGCTTTTTTTTTTTCTTATGTTGTATATTTTTAAAGTAAAATTATATAAATCATTTTAAATAGCATTTTGGCAAAGGAGATAATTAAAAAAAATTAAATTTAAATTCAATTAATTATTAACAGTGCAATCATCCTTATAGGAATTTAGAATTCTAAAAATTCAAATAGTGTAATGTTTTGATTTTTAAATTTATTGCTAATGCCATTACATTTGAATGGTGAGAAAAACATAATATTTTAAAATGTTAAATACACAAAAAAACAAGTATAGGACTCAATTGTATAAATTACATTTTAGTGGAAGAAAATTATAAATAGCAATCTCAAGTTTCAATGTTAAGTTGAACATATTGCGCTTAAGGGGGGGTTGGCAAACTTCTTATTAGAGTCACTTGCATTTGCTTTTTCTTATGTTGTATTTCTTTAGACTAAAATTATATAAATCATTTCAAATAACATTATGGCAAAGGAGATAATTAATAGTGCATCTCTACCAATAGAAATTTAGAATTCTAATTTTAAAAAAGTACAATGTTTTGATTTTTAAATTTATTGCCAATGCCATTACATTTGAATGGTGAGAAAAACATAATATTTGCAAATGTTAAATACGCAAAAATACAATTATTGGACCCAATTGTATATAATACACTTTAGTAGATGAAAATTATAAATAGCAATCCCAAATTTCAATGTTAGGTCGAACATATTGCGCTCAAGGGGGGTGGGCAAACTTCTTATTAGAGTCCCTTGCATTTGCTATTTCTTATGTTTTACATTTTGAGACTAAAATTATAAATTATTTCAAATAGTATTGTGTCAAAGGAGATAACTAAAAAAATTTCAAACTTTAAATCTAACTGATTATTAACAATGCATTTATTCTTATAGGAATTTAGAACTCTAAAAATTGAAAAAGTGCAATATTTTCATTTTAAAATTTATTGCTAATGCCATTACATTTGAATGGTGAGAAAAACTTAATATTTGAAAATGTTAAATACACAAAAATTCAAGTATTGGACTCAATTGTATAAATTAGAGTTTAGTGGAAGAAAATTATAAAGAGCAAACTCAAGTTTCAATGTTAGGTCGAGCATATTATGCTTGAGGGGGGTGGGCAAACTTCTTATTAGAGTTCCTTGCATTTGTTTTCTCTTATGTTGTATATTTTTAGAATAAAATTATATAAATCATTTCAAATAGCATTTTAGCAAAGGAGATAATTAAAAAAATTTTAAAATTTAAATTCAGTTGATTATTAACAGTGCAATTATCCATATAGGAATTTAGAATTCTAAAAATTCAAACAGTGTAATGTTTTGATTTTTAAATTTATTACTGATGTCATTACATTTGAATGGTGAGAAAAACATAATATTTGAAAATGTTAAATACACAAAAAAACAAGTATATGACTCAATTGTATAAATTACACTCTAGTGGAAAAAAATTATGAATAGAAATCCCAAGTTTCAATATTAAGTCAAACATATTGTGCTCAAGGGGGGTGGGCAAACTTCTTATTAGAGTCCATTGCAATTGTTATTTCTTATGTTTTATATTTTTAGACTAAAAGTATATAAATCATTTCAAATAGTATTGTGTCAAAGGAGATAATTAAAAAAATTTCAAACTTTAAATTCAACTGATTATTAACAGTGCATTTATTCCTATAGGATTTTAGAATCCTAAAAATTGAAAAAGTACAATGTTTTCATTTTAAAATTTATTGCTAATGCCATTACATTTGAATGGTGAGAAAAACATAATATTTGAAAATGTTAAATACACAAAAATACAAGTATTGGACTTAATTGTACAAATTAGAGTTTAGAGGAAAAAAATTATAAATAGCAAACTCAAGTTTCAATGTTAGGTCGAGCATATTATGCTTGAGGGGGGTAGGCAAATTTCTTGTTAGAGTTCTTTGAATTTGTTTTTTCTTATGTTGTATATTTTTAGAATAAAATTATATAAATCATTTCAAATAGCATTTTGGCAAAGGAGATAATTAAAAAAAATTTAAAATTTAAATTCAATTGATTATTAATAGTGCAATTATCCTTATAGGAATTTAGAATTCTAAAAATTGAAACAGTGCAATGTTTTGATTTTTAAATTTATTGCTAATGTCATTACATTTGAATGGTGAGAAAAACATAATATTAGAAAATGTTAAATACACAAAAAAAAAAACAAGTATTGGACTCAATTGTATAAATTACACTTTAGTGGAAGAAAATTATAAATAGCAATCCCAAATTTCAATGTTAGGTCGAACATATTGCGCTCAAGGGGGGTGGGCAAACTTCTTATTAGAGTCCCTTGCATATGCTTTTTCTTATATTATATATCTTTAGACTAAAATTATATAAATTATTTCAAACAACATTGTGGAAAAGGAGATAATTAAAAAAAATTTATTTTAAAATTAAAATTCAATTGATTACTAACAGTAGATTTATCCCTATAGGAATTTACAATTCTAAAATTGAAAAAGTACAATGTTTTAATTTTTAAATTTATTGCTAATGCCATTACATTTGAATTGTGAGAAAACATAATATTTGAAAATGTTAAATACACAAAAATTCAAGTATTGGGCCCAATTGTGTAAAATACACTTTAGTGGAAAAATATTATAATTAGCAATTCCAAGTTTCAATGTTAGGTCGAATATCTTGTGCTTAAGGGGGGTGGGGAAGTTTCTTATTGGAGTCCTTTGCATCTGTTTTTTCTTATGTTGTATATTTTTGGACTAAAATTATATCAATATTTTCAAATAACATTGTGGAAAAGGAGATAATTAAAAAAAATTTAAAATTTAAATTCAACTTATTATAAATAGTGTATTTATCCCTATAGGAATTTGAAATTCTAAAAATTGAAAAAGTTAAATGTTTTGATGTTTAAATTTATTGCTAATGCCATTACATCTAAATGGTGAGGAAAACATAATATTTGAAAATGTTAAATACACAAAAATACACGTATTGGACTCAATTGTATAAATTGGACTTTGGTAAAAGAAAATTATAAATAGCAATCTCAAGTTTCAATGTTAAGTTGAACATATTGCGCTCAAGGGGGGTGGACAAACTTCTTATTAAAGTCCCTTGCATTTCCTTTTTCTTATGTTGTATATCTTTAGACTAAAAGTATATAAATCATTTCAAATAGTATTGTGGCAAATGAGATAATTAAAAAAATTTCAAAATTTAAATTCAACTGATTATTTACAATGCATTTATCCCTATAGGAATTTGGAATTCTAAAAATTGAAAAAGTGAAAATGTTTTAATGTTTAAATTTATTGCTAATATCATTACATCTAAATGGTGAGAAAACATAATATTTGAAAATGTTATATAAACAAAAATACAAGTGTTGGACTCCATTGTATAAATTACACTTTAGTGGAAGAAAATTATAAATAGCAATCCTGAGTTTCAATGTTAGTTCAAGACTATTGCGCTTGAGGGGGGTGGACAAAACTTCTTATTACAATCCATTGCATTTCCTTTTTCTTATGCTGTATGTTTTTAGACTAAGACTATATAAATCATTGAGGGGGGTGGACAAACTTCTTATTACAGTCTGTTTTTAAACTTCTTTTTCTTATGTTGCATGTTTCTAGACTAAAAATACATAAACCATTTCAAATAGCATTGAGGCAAAGGAGAAAACTAAAAAAATTTCAAAATTTAAATTCAACTAATTATTAATAGTGCATTTATCCCTATAGGAATTTAGAATTCTAAAAATTGAAAAAGTGCAATATTTTGATTTTTAAATTTATTGCTAATGCCATTACTTTTGAATGGTGAGAAAAACATAATATTTGAAAATGTTAAATACACAAAAATACATATATTGGACTCAATTATAGAAATTACACTTTAAGCGAAGAAAATTATAAATAACAATCCCAAGTTTCAATCTTAGGTCTAGCATATTGCACTTGAGGGGCATAGGCAAACTTCTTATTAGAGTCCCATGCATTTGCTTTTTCTTATGTTGCATATTTTTAGACTAAAATTATATAAATCATTTCAAATAGCATTGTGGCAAAGGAGATAATTGAAAAAATTTTAAAATTTAAATTTAACTGATTGTTAACAGTGCTTTTATCCTTATAGGAATTTAGAATTCTAAAAATTGAAAAAGTGCAATGTTTTGATTTTTGAATTTATTGCTAATGCCATTACATCTGAATGGTGAGGAAACATCATATTTGAAAGTGTTAAATAAACAAAAATACAAGTATTAGACTCAATTATATAAAATACACTTTAGTGGAAGAATAATATAAATAACAGTCATAAGCTTTACTATTAGGTTGAACATATTATGCTTAAGGGGGGTGGAGAAACTTTTTATTATTGTCCCTTGCATGTGCCTTTTCTTATATTGTATATTTTTAGACTAAAATTATATAAATCATTTCAAATAACATTGTGGCAAAGGGGACAATTAAAAAAATTTTAAAATTTAAATTCAATTGATTATTAATAGCACATTTATGCGTATAGGAATTTACAATTCTAAAAATTGAAAAAGTGCAATGTTTTGATTTTTAAATTTAATACTAATGCCATTACATTTGAATGGTGAGAAAAACATTGAAGTTCCCGACTTCTCCCTAGGATATACTAGTTTGTGATACTGAGAGGGGGGGTGAATCAGTATCACCACAATTCGCAATTCGCAGGAAAGTGAACAACTTCAATCTCTCCTTAAAAGCGAACTCTTTCTCAGATTTGACTAAGATAGATCTATTGCTATCTACTAATCACAATAGTCCCCAAAGTCACCTTTCAAACACCTTGCCTAATAGACAATTCAGATGTTCTTGTTTAGGTCTTCATTAGGTTATGGGTTGGTTGATACTTTAGCTGCGTTCACAACTCAATTCAAAACACAGAACGTAAAGCAAATTAAGGACACACGAGATTTACGTGGTTCCGTCAATGTGACGTACATCCACGGTGGTAGGGACTCTCCCTTACCGAGACTATCCACTATACTTGAGAATTCTAGTTACAATGGATGTCTTAATCTTCTCCTCCTTTCACTATTGCAATTACTAAGCAAGTACAATACAAAGAGTGTCACTTACTGTGTCTACCCTTCTTCTAGCTTGTCTTGCCTCTATTGAATTAAAAGGCTGCTCCACTGCCGCTTAGAAGTTCACCGCAACACTCTCTAACCTCTCTTGAAGAAATCTGGAAATACGTTGAGTTCTTTCCGATGCTTCGCTGAATTCCTTCTCTAGGTTGTTTCACACAACTCCTGCTTTCACCATCTCACGGTCTCACCTGTCTCCTATTTCACGGTCTTACCGTTTCACGGCCTGTCCTCACACTTCTGGTTTGTCATGTCGTTGCATGTTCTGGTCTCACGCCGTCTCCTGACGTACACCCACGCTTCTGGTCTGTCGTTTCACGTCTCTTGGCCTGCCTCACGTTACTGGTTTTTCTGGTTCACATCTTTCGGCCTGCCTCACACTTCTAGTCTGCTGTCTTCTCTTCCGGGTGGTCTCACAGATACCAGGTCTGCTGTCTTTTCTTCCGGGTGGTCTGTTTCTTATTTCTCCTCTTGCTGGTTGTGTGTTTCTAGTTTGCTTGCAGGACGTGTTTCTGGTTTCCTTGCAGGAAGCGTTTCTGGTTTCCTTGCAGGATGTGTTTCTGGTTTGCTTGCAGGAGGTGTTTCTGGTTTGCTCTCCCGGTGGTGTCGTTTCTGATCTCTTGTTGTTCTGCTCTCTCTTCCTTTTGGCCGGTTGTTGTAGGGTTGCTGTTTTTTCAATTGTGTTGGCCCTCTTCCCTAGTTTTGTCTTCCAAGGCCTTTATATACTCTCTTCCATGAAACCCTAATAGGGCTTACGTGGCAGATTTACTTTCTTGCCCTTCCATGTAACTTTATTTTCTTGCACACTTAACCTTAGTTGACAACAATTACAACCCATACAAGGTTGTGGAAACAACAATCTCCCCCTTTGTAATTATTGGCAACACTCATAATAAAAATCATTATGCAGCAGTCCTTCATAATCTTCTTAGAGTAATATTCCATAAGCAGGTGGATTACAACTCCCCCTAAATATACACTTCCCTTTCCTTAACAGCTCCCCCTGCACTGTTGCTTCTCTCCCCCTTTGTCAACCAATTACAAATTTGAAAAACCTGCAAAGTAGAGATGGAGGATTCACCTGAACTTCATGCTTGAGGAGGCATTTGCACAAATAGACTCATTTTGTGCTTTTCAAACAGCTCTGTGGACAGAGGTTTAGTTAGAATATCTGATATTTGATCTTTAGTGCCAACATACTCCAACTGAATTGTGCCCTCTTCCACTTGATCCTTGATGAAGTGATACCGGATGTCAATATGCTTGCTCCTTGAATGTTGAACTGGATTCTTGCTAAGATCAATTGCACTTTGATTATCACAAAATACACTCACTGGTAACTTCACTTCAACACCCAAATCAACCAATTGTCTTTGCATCCATATCACTTGAGTACATGCTACACAAGCAGCCATATACTCAGCCTCCACTGTGCTTAAAGCAACACTTCTTCTTTCAGGAGCCCATTCAGAAAAGCTGATTTCACATGTATCTGGTAAACTTTATACCTCTTATGTGCTGCCAAAGCTAAGAACATTCTGATAGTTTCCAACCTTGCTACTGGTGCAAAAGTTTCATCAACATCTACTCCCTCTATTTGAGTGTAGCCTTTGCAAACCAGCCTAGCCTTGTTCCTCACCACCTTGCCATCTTCATTGTGTTTATTTTTAAACACTCATTTTGTTCCTATGACATTCTTGTTAGTGGGTCTTGGAACCAGCTCCCATGTTTCATTCTTCTCGATTTGATCCAGCTCCTCATTGATAGCTTTGATCCAAGCTTTGTCTTGTGCAGCCTCTTCAACAGATTTAGGTTCAACTTGTGAGAGTAAAGCAGTAGCTCCCACAATTCTTCTTCTTGTTGTAACTCCTGCTGATGGGTCACCTATTATCTGATTTCCTTGATGAGCACTGGTCCATGTCTTTTTTGTCTTTCTCTTTTGCATAGTCTTAGTTGCAAGAGAATTTCCTTCTTCATCTTCGGACTCACTCTTCTCTGAGTCTAAACTTACTTATTTTCCCACTTCTTCATGTTGGTCAAATTCTTCATCTATCTTGAAGTCATCTTCTTCACTATCCTCAGCTTCTCCATTATGCGTTATTTTCCAGTTTTCATCTATTCTTACATCACTGGAAGTGACCACTTTTCCCAGTTTATGCAGAAAAACTCTATAACCTTTTGTCTTTGCTGAGTATCCCACAAAGATTCCTTCATCTGACCTAGCATGGAATTTTCCCAAGTTTTGCTCCTTGTTCTTCACAAAACATGGGCTGCCAAAGATTCTAAGATACTTGGTTGTTGTCTTCTTCCCACTCCATAGCTCATATGGAGTCTTATTAGTATTGGGCCTTAGTGAAACTCTATTCAATAGGTGCACGGCTGTAAATGTTGCTTCTGTCCAAAATCTTGTGTGAAGCTTGGATTCTAGCAGTAGAGTTCTTGCCATTTCAACCACAGCTCTATTTTTCCTCTCTACCACCTCGTTCTGTTGAGGAGTTCTTGCTACTACCATTTGATGGTGAATTTCATGCTTCTCAAGGTAATTTTCAAAATCTCCATTTGTGAATTCAGTTCCTTGATCTGACCTCAATACTTTGATCTTCTTTCCACTCTCATTTTCAGCCAATCTTCTGTATCTCTTGAAGCATTTCAAAACTTCTGACTTATGTGTGAGGTGCATGATGTAGGTCCTTCTAGAATAATCATCAACAAACAAGATGAAGTACCTCTCACCATTCAACCCTTTTGTTCTCATTGGCCCACACAAATCAGTATGTACAATGTCAAGCACTGCTTCAGAACTGACCTCTTTGGTCTTATATTGCTTTCTGACCTGTTTTCCTTTAGAGCATGCTGAGCAGACATACTCCCTCTCTCTCTTAAGGTCTAGAATGTCTCTGATTGCGTGAGTAATGGTCAGCTTCCTCATGTTCTTCTGTGTTAAGTGTCCCAGCCTCCTATGTCAGAGTTGATTTTCTTCTTCTTTTGTAAGTAAACAACTGTTTGTCTTGTCCTCATCAATTACATATAAATTTCCAGCTGTTCTTTTCTCAGCTACAACAGTATTGTCTTCTTTGTTCTTTACTCGGCAACCTGTTTTTGTGAATATCACTTTATGGTATTTATTGCATAGTTGGCTGACATATGCTAGATTATATCTGAGTCCTTCAACATGCAGAACATCTTTCAGTTTTCCTTTTCCAATATTTACTGACCCTTGACCACTGATGTTGAGTGAATCATCATTGCCAAACTTGACTCTGCTTTCTCTTGACTTGTTTAGCTTTGACAATTTACTCTTGTCTCCCGTTATGTGTGAAGTGCATCCACTGTCAAGGATCCACTGCTTATCCTTGTAGTCAGCTTTGAGTGCAATTTTAGCTATATTATCCACCTCCCTTTTAGCTTTATATTCCTCCTTTTAAATTGGCTGGAAGATAGCTTTCTCCTTTTTCTCAACTTTGACTACACCGCTTGTTTTCACTATGCCATTGAGTGCCTTCTCTTGCTCAGGGAGAAGTGTCATGCATCTCTTGGCATTATGGCCATCCTGCCCACACCTTTCACACTATTCCAAGTCTCCCAATATTGCAAACTTGTTCTTTGAAACCACTAGTTTGGGCTTCCACCAACAATCCTTGTTAGTGTGTCCTTGCTTTTTACAATATGTGCAAGAACTCACGACAGGTGTTCTCCTCTGAATTTCATATTGTCTCCCCCTGTATGCAGCATCGTATCTTCTCAAGTTAGAGACATATACTGGCCTTCTCCACCAGCAGTTACTTGCTTTATGACCCCAAACTCCACAATAAAGACAGTGACCTTAAAACTGCCTCTTCTTAGGTCTAATCACAGCTTGTTTTCTTTTGTTCATTACTTGCTGTGTAGGCAATGTGGCTGGCTTCTTTGCTTGTGTGGCTTTCATTTCAGCCACCTTTTTCTCCTTCTTCTGTTCAGCCATAGCCCTTTGCTGGCTGACCTTCTTTTCTTCATTTTTGTTTGCCACCCTAGGTTGCTTCTTCAAATCCTCTTTATTCTCAGCTATCTTCTCCTAAGTCACAACCTTCTCTTTCAACTTCTGTGGCACATTCTTATTATCTTTAGGCAATGCAGCCTCAGATTGCTGCACTTTCTCTTCATTCTTCTTTTCTCTTGCAAAACTTGTTTCTCCTATCATTTCAAGCTTCTGCACATTCTCTTCACTCCTTTTGAGTTGTTGCTGAAGTTTCAGCAACTCTTTCTCCATTCCTTCAATTTTTGAAGTCCTTGAGCCAAGCTCCATTGTAAAGTCTTCACATATTTTGATCTGTTCTTCAAATCTTCTCTTCAAGTCAATATGTTCAGCCCTTATGTCATCCTTTTGACTTTCAGCTTCCTCAGACTTTGCTCTAACTTGTTTTATATGGGCCTCCAACCTTCTTATGGTTCTGCCCCTTCTGATTATCTCCTTTGAAGCTGCTTCCAACTCAGCTTCAAGATCTGGTTCTTCTTCATCAACCTCCTCTTCCTCTTCAGAGGTTGAACTACCACCTTGAGCTGATGCCATAAAGGCATGCTCATTTGATGAGTCTACATCTTCCTCCTCATCAGCTTCTTTTGTCTGGCTCACATAACTCTTGAATGAGCCTCTCTTCTTCTTCTGTGGGCTAGCAGTCTTCTTGCTGGACTTCCTTGACTTGAAAGATGGTCTTCTTCATTTTGAATTCTGCTCATCATCACCATCTTCATCTTCATCATCAAGTTTCACTTTGCACTGAGAAGCAAAGTGTCCAGTCTGTCCACAACGATAACATCTCAAGGACAACTGTCCTTTTTCTTTCTTAGACCCCCTTTTGAATTTCCTTGTGAAGTATGCCAACACTTCACCTTCACTTTCTTCCTCATCATCATCATCATCCTCACTGGATGATTCTTCCTCTTCTTTTATCTTCAAGTATTTCATGGCTTTGAAAGCTGCCTCCTTTGATACCTTTGACATTGAGGAGCTCTCAGTTGACTTTATTCTCATCTCATATGCAATGAGATTGCACTGGAGATCATGCAGAGACATAGAATTGAGATCTCTACTCTCCTCTATGGCTGCCACCTTTGAGGCAAACCTCTCAGGCAGAATTCTCAGAATTTTCTTCACAATAGATGAGTCCTTCTTGTTCTTCCCATGACTTCTAAGATCGTTTACAGCATCAATAACCCTGGTGAAGAACTCTTGGACTGTCTCATTTTTCTGCATTTTGAGAGATTCATATCTCTCCTTGAAAACTTGAAGCTTGGCCTCCTTCATTCTGCCATCACCTTCATAGACTTTCTGCAATCTGTCCCATATCTCCTTGGCAGATTTGCAGTCCATAACTTTAGCATATTCAGCATCTATCAATGCTGAAATGATGATATTTGAGGCCTTCCCATTTATCTCAAATTGTCTTAAATCCTTTGGGGTTGGATCTTTACCTTCTTCTGGAGGCTCAAAACCCTCCTGTATAGATTTCACCACGTTCATGCCCATGGTTGCAAATACCACCTGCATTCTCGCTCTCCACATATGGTAGTTGGTTCCGTTGAAGATTGGAACCTTCTTGCTGTAAGTAGTGCTAGTGCTGGTAACTGCGTCCATTTCTCAATATGCTGAACAAGTTAAAACTTCTGGAGCTCTTCAAACTAGTACACCAAGCTGTTAAGCTTTATCTTGGTGAACATGTACTGGACTCAATTATATACAATACAATTGAGGGAAAGAATAATATAAATAGCAATCGCAAGCTTTAATATTAAGTCGAGCATATTGCGCTTGAAAAGGGTGGGCAAACTTCTTATTAAAGTGCATTGCATTTCCTTTTTCTTATGTTGTATGTTCTTAGACTAAAACTATATAAATCATTTCAAATAGCATTGGGGCAGTGGAGATTACCAAAAAAATTTGAAAATTTAAATTCAACTGATTATTAACAGTGCATTTATCCCTATCAAAATTCAGAATTCTAAAAATTTTAAAAGTGCAATATTTTGAAGTTAAAATTTATTGCTAAGGCCATTACATTCGAATGTTAAGAAAAACATAATATTTGAAAATGTGAAATACACAAAAATACATATATTGGACTTAATTCTATGCAATACAATTTAGTGGAAGAATAATATAAATAACAATTGGAAGCCTCAATATTAGGTCGAGCATATTGTGCTTGAAGGGGTGGGCAAACTTCTTATGAGAGTCCATTGCATTTCCTTTTTCTTATATTGTATGTTCTTAGACTAAAACAATATAAATCATTCCAAATAGCATTAAGGCAATGAAGACTACTAAAAAAATTTCAAATTTTAAATTCAACTGATTTTTAACAGAGTATTTATCCCTATCGGAATTTAGAATTCTAAAAATTGAAAAAGTGCAATGTTTTGAATTTAAAATTTGTTGCTAATGCCATTATATTTGAATGGTGAGAAAAATATAATATTTGAAAATGTTAAATACACAAAAATACAAGTATTGGAATTAATTGTATAAATTACACTTTAGTGGAATAATATTATAAATAGCGATCCCAAGTTTCAATGTTCGGTTGAACATATTGCACTTGAGGTTGGTGGGCAAACTTCTTATTAGAGTCCCTTGTATTTGCCTTTTCTTATGTTGTATATTTTTAAATTAAAATTATATAAATCATTTCAAATAGCATTATGACAAAGGAGATAATGAAAAAAATTTCAAATTTTCATTTCAACTCATTATCAACAGTGCATTTATCCCTATAGGAATTTAGAATTCTAAAAATTGAAAAAGTGCAATGTTTAGATTTTAAAATTTATTGCTAATGCAATTGCATTTGAATGGTCAGAAAAGATAATATTTAAAAATATTAAATACACAAAAATACAAGTATTGGACTTAATTGTATAAATTACACTTTAGTGGAAGAATGTTCTAAATAACAATGCCAAGTTTCAATGTTAGGTCGAGCATATTGCGCTTGAGGGGGTTGAACAAACTTCTTATTATAGTCCCTTGCATTTGCT
Organism: Bruguiera hainesii; assembly: GCA_023213295.1. Taxonomy (NCBI): domain Eukaryota; kingdom Viridiplantae; phylum Streptophyta; class Magnoliopsida; order Malpighiales; family Rhizophoraceae; genus Bruguiera; species Bruguiera hainesii. The sequence continues at coordinate 169,060 of JAHOYR010005865.1, read as the reverse complement.
TTTTCTTATGTTGTATACTTTTAGACCAAAATTATATAAGTGATTTCAAATAGCATTGTGGCAAAAGAGATAATTAAAAAATTTTCAAAATTTCAATCCAACTCTTTATTAACAGTGCATTTACCCCCATAGGAATTTAGAATTCTAAAAATTGAAAAAGTGCAATGTTTTGACTTTTTAATTTATTGCTAATGCCATTACATTTTATAGGTGTGAAAAACATAACATCTGATAATGTTAAATAAGCAAAAATACATGTATTGGATTCAATTATATGCAATACACTTTAGTGGAAGAATAATATAAATAGCAATCGTAAGCTTTAATATTAGGTTGAGCATATTGTGATTGAGGGGGGGTGGGGAAACCTCTTATTATACTCCATTGCATTTCTTTTTCCTTATGGTGTATGTTTTTAGAATACAACTATATAAATCATTTCAAATAGCATTGAGGCAAAGGGGATTACTAAAAAAATTTCAAGATTTAAATTCAACTGATTATTAACAGTGCATTTATCCCTATAGGAATTTAGAATTCTAAAAATTGAAAAAGTGAAATGTTTTGATTTTTAAATTTATTGCTAATATCATTATATTTGAATGGTGAGAAAAATATAATATTTGAAAATGTTAGATAAACAAAAATACATGTATTGGACACAATTGTATGCAATACAATTTAGTGGAAGAATAATATATACAGGAATCCTAAACTTCAATATTAGGTCGTGCATATTGCACTTAAGGTGGGTGGACAAACTTCTTATTAAAGTCCCTTGCGTTTGATTTTTCTTATGTTGTATATTTTTAAATTAAAATTATATAAATCATTTCAAATAACCTTATGGAAAAGGAGATAATTAAAAAAATTTCAAAATTTAAATTGAACTCTTTATTAACAATGCATTTATCCCTATAGGAATTTAGAATTCTAAAAATTGAAAAAGTGAAATGTTTTTATTTTTAAATTTATTACTAATACCATTACATTTTAATGGTGAGAAAAATAAAATATTTGAAAATGTTAAATAAACAAAAATACATGTATTGGACTCAATTGTATGCAATACAATATAGGGGAAGAATAATATAAAGAGCAATCGCAAACTTCAATATTAGGTTGAGCATATTGTGCTTAAGGGGGGTGGGCAAACATCTTATTAGAGTCCCTTGCATTTGTTTTTTTTTTTGTTGTATATTTTTAGACTAAAATAATATAAATTATTTCAAATAGCATTGTGGCAATAGAGATAATTAAAAAAATTTCAAAATTTAAATTGAATAGATTATTTAGAGTGCATTTATCCCTATAGGAATTTAGAATTCTAAAAATTGAAAATGTGCAATGTTTTGATTTTTAAATTTATTGCTAATGTCATTACATTTGAATAGTGAGAAAACATAGTTTTTAAAAATGTTAAATAGACAAAAATACAAGTATTGGAATCAATTGTATAAATTACACTTTAGTAGAAGAAAATTATAAATAGCAATCCCAAATTTCAATGCTAGGTCGAGCCTATTGCGCTTGAGGGGGGTGGGCAAACTTCTTATTTTAGTCCCTTGCATTTGCTTTTTCTTAAGTTGTATATTTTTAGACTAAAATTATATAAATCATTTTAAATAGCATTGTGGAAAAAGAGATAATTAAAAAAATTTCAAAATTTAAATTCAACTGATTATTAACAGTGCATTTATCCCTATAGGAATTTAAAATTCTAAAAATTGAAAAAATGCAATGTTTTGATTTTAAATTTATTGCTAATGCCACTACATTTAAATGGTGAGAAAAACATAATATTTGAAAATGTTAAATACACAAAAATACAAGTATTGAGCTCAACTGTATGCAATACACTTCAGTGGAAGAATAATATGAAAAACAATTGCAATCTTCAATATTAGGTTGAGCATATTGCGCTTGAGGGGAGTGGGCAAATTTCTTATTAGAGTCCATTGCATTTCCCTTTTCTTATGTTGTATGTTTTTAGGCTAAAACTATATAAATCATTTCAAATAGCATTGAGGCAATGGAGATTACTAAAAAAATTCTAAAATTTAAATTCAACTGATTATTAACAGGGTATTTATCTTAATAGGAATTTAGAATTCTAAAAATTGAAAAAGTGCAATGTTTTTATTGTTTCCACAGCCTTGTATGGGTTGTAATTGTTCTCAACTAGGGTTAAGTGTGCAAGAAAGTAAAGTCACATGGAAGGGTAAGAAAGTAAATCTGCCGCGTAAGGGCAAGAATATAAATCCGCCATGTAAGCGCTATTAGGGTTTCATAGAAGAGGGTATATAAAGGCCTTGGAAGACAAAATTAGAGTAAAGGGCCAACACAATTGAATAAATAGCAACCCTACAACAACCGGCCAAAAGGAAGAAAGAGCAGAACAGCAAGAGATCAGAAACGACACCATCGAGAGAGCAAACCAGAAACGTCACCACTGGGAAAGCAAACCAGAAACACGTCCTGCAAGAAAACCATAAACGCCTCCTGCAAGCAAACCAGAAACACATCCTGCAAGCAAACCAGAAATGCCTCCTGCAAGCAAACCAGAAACACATCCTGCAAGCAAACCAGAAACGCACAACCAGCAAGAGGAGAAATAAGAAACAGACCACCCAGAAGAGAAGACAGCAGACCTGGTATCCGTGAGACCACCCGGAAGAGAAGACAGCAGACTAGAAGTGTGAGGCAGGCCGAGAGACGTGAAACAGCAGACCAGAAGCATGAGACCAGAACATGCAACGGCGTGACTGATCAGAAGCATGGGGCAGGCCGTGAGACGTGAAACGGCAGACCAGAAGCTTGAGTGCAAGCTGTGAAACCGTGAGACGGTGAAAGCAGGAGTTGTGTGAAACAACCTAGAGAAGGAATTCAGCGAAGCATCGGAAAGAACTCAACGTATTTCCAGATTTCTTCAAGAGAGGTTAAAGAGAGTTGCGATGAACTTCTAAGCAAGAGTGGAACAGCCTTTTAATTCAACAGAGGCAAGACAAGCTAGAAGAAGGGTAGACATAGTAAGTGACACTCTTTGTATTGTACTTGCTTAGTAATTGCAATAGTGAAAGGAGCAGAAGATTAAGACATCCATTATAACTAGAATTCTCAAGTATAGTGGATAGTCTCGGTAAGAGAAAGTCCCTACCACCGTGGATGTACGTCACATTGACGGAACCACGTAAATCTCGTGTGTCCTTAATTTGCTTTACGTTTTGTGTTTTGAGTTGAGTTGTGAACGCAGTTAAAGTATCAACCAACCCATAACCTAACGAAGACCTAAACAAGAACATCTGAATTGTCTATTAGGCAAGGTTTCTGAAAGGTGACTTTGGGGACTATTGTGATTAGTAGGTAGCAATAGATCTATCTTAGTCAAATCTGAGAAAGACTTCACTTTTAAGAAGAGATTGAAGTTGTTCACTTTCTTGCGAATTGCGAATTGTGGTGATACTGATTCACCCCCCTCTCAGTATCACAAACTAATAGATCCTAGGGTGAAGTTGGGGACTTCAGTTTTGATTTCAAAATTTATTGCTAATGTCATTACATTTGGATGGTGAGAAAAACATAATATTTGAAATTGTTAAATACACAACAAAACAAGTATTGGACTCAATTGTATAAATTACACTTTAGGAGAAGAAAATTATGTTGTATATTTTTAGACTAAAATTATATAAATCATTTCAAATAGCATTGTGACGAAGCAGATAATTAAAAAAATTTCAAAATTTACATTCAATAGATTATTAACAGTGCATTTATCCTTATAGGAATTTAGAATTCTGAACATTGAAAGAGTGCAATGTTTTAATTTTTGAATTTATTGCTAATGTCATTACATTTTAATGGCAAGAAAACATAATATTTGAAAATGTTAAATAAGCAAAAATACAAGTATTGGACTCAATAATTTACAATACACTTTAGTGGAAAAATAATATAAATAGCAATCACAAACTTCAATATTGGGTTAAGTATATTACACTTGAGGTTGGTGGAGAAACTTCTTATTCGAGTTCATTGCATTTCCTTTTTCTTATGTTGTATGTTTTTAGACTAAAACTATATAAATCATTTCAAATAGCATTGGGGCAATGGAGATTACTAAAAAAATTTCAAAATTTAAATTCAATTGATTATTAACACTGCATTTATCCCTATAGGAATTTAGAATCATAAAAATTGAAAAAGTGTAATGTTTTGATTTTAAAATTTATTGCTAATGTCATTCCATTTGAATGGTGAGTAAAACATAAAATTTGAAAATCTTAAATACACAAAAATACAAATATTAGACTCAATTTTTTAAATTACACTTTAGTGGATAAATATTATAAATAGCAATCCCAAGTTTCAATGTTAGGTCGAACATATTGCACTTTAGGGGGTGGCTAACTTCTTATTAGAGTCTTTTGCATTTGCTTTTTCTTATATTGTATATTTTTATAATAAAATTATATAAATCATTTCAAATAGCAATGTGGCAAAGGAGATAATTAGAAAAAATTCAAAATTTAACTTCAATTGATTATTAATAGTGCATTTATGCCTATAGAAATTTATAATTCTGAAAATTGAACAAGTGTAATGTTTTGATTTTTAAATTTATTACTCATGGCATTACATTTGAATGGTGAGAAAACATAATATTTGAAAATGTTAGATAGACAAAAATACAAGTATTGGAATCAATTGTATAAATTACACTTTAATGGAAGAAAATTATAAATAGCAATCCTAAGTTTCAAAGCTAGGTCGAGCCTATTGCGCTTGAGGGGGGTGGGCAAATTTCTTATTTTAGTCCCTTGCATTTGCTTTTTCTTAAGTTGTATATTTTTAGACTAAAATTATATAAATCATTTCAAATAGCATTGTGGCAAAAGAGATAATTAAAAAATTTTCAAAATTTAAATTCAACTGATTATTCACAGTGCATTTATCCCTATAAGAATTTAGAATTCTAAAAATTGAAAAAATGCAGTGTTTTGATTTTTAAATTTATTGCCAATGCCACTACTTTTGAATGGTGAGAAAAACATAATATTTGAAAATGTTAAATACACAAAAATAAAAGTATTAGGCTCAACTATATGCAATACACTTCAGTGGAAGAATAATATGAAAAGCAATCGCAATCTTCAATATTAGGTTGAGCATATTGCGCTTAAGGGGTGTGGGCAAATTTCTTATTAGAGTCCATTGCATTTCCTTTTTTCTTATGTTGTATGTTTTTAGGCTAAATCTATATAAATTATTTCAAATAGCATTGAGGCAATGGAGATTACTAACAAAATTCCAAAATTTAAATTCAACTGATTATTAATAGTGTATTTATCCCAATAGGAATTTATAATTCTAAAAATTGAAAAAGTGCAATGTTTTGATTTCAAAATTTATTGATAATGCCATTACATTTGGATGGTGAGAAAAACATAATATTTGAAATTGTTGAATACACAACAAAACAAGTATTGGACTTAATTGTATAAATTACACTTTCGGAGAAGAAAATTATAAATAGCAATCCCAAGTTTCAACGTTAGTTCGAGCATATTGCGCTTAAAGGGGGTGGGCAAACTTCTTATAAGAGACCCTAGCATTTGCTTTTTCTTATGTTCTATATTTTTATACTGAAAATTATATAAATCATTTCAATTAATATTGTGGCAAAGGAGATAATTAAAAAAATTTCAAAATTTAAATTCAACTGATTATTCACATTGCATTTATCCTTATAGGAATTTAGAATTCTAAAAATTGATAAAATGCAATGTTTTCATTTTTAAATTTATTGCTAATGCCATTACATTTGAATGATGAGAAAAACATAATATTTGAAAATGTTAAATACACAAAAATACAAGTATTGGACTCAATTATTTAAATTACACTTTAGTGGAAGAAAATTATAAGTAGCAATCCCAAGTTTGAACGTTAGGTCGAGCACATTGCCCTTAAGGGGGGTGGGCAAACTTCTTATTAAAGTCACTTGCAATTGCTTTTTCTTATGTTGTATATTTGTAGACTAAAATTATATAAATCATTTAAAATAACATTGTAGCGAAGGAGATAAATAAAAAATTTTCAAAATTTAAAATCAACTTATTATTAACAATGCATTTATCCCTATAGGAATTTAAAATTCTAAAAATTGAAAAGGTACAATGTTTTGATTTTTAAATTTATTACTAATGCCATTACATTTGAATGATAAGAAAACACAATATTTGAAAATGTTAAATAAACAAAAATACAAGTATTGGACTCAATCGTATAAATTACACTTTAGTGGAAGAAAATTATAAATAGCAATCGCAAGTTTCAATGTTAGGTCGAGCATATTGTGCTTGAGAGGGGAGGGCAAACTTTTTATTAGAGTCCCTTGCTTTTGCTTTTTCTTATGTTGTATATTTTTAGACTAAAATTATATAAATCATTTTAAATAACATTGTGACAAAAGAGATAATTAAAAAAAAATTGAAAATTTAAATTTAACATAATTAAAAAAATTTTAAAATTTAAATTTAACAGATTATTAATAATGCATTTATCCCTATTGGAATTTAGAAGTCTAGAAATTGAAAAAGTGCAATGTTTTGATTTTAAAATTCATTGCTAATGCCATTACATTTGAATGGTGAGAAAACATAATATTTGAAAATGTTCAATAAACAAAAATACAAGTATTGGGCTCAACTATATACAATACACTTTTGTGGTAGAATAATATAACTTGCAATTGCACAAACTTCAATATTTGCTTGAGCATATTGTGCCTGAGGGGGTGGGGAAACTTCTTATTAGAGTCCATTGCATTTCCTTTTTCTTATGTTGAATGTTTTTATACTAAAACTTTATAAATCATTTCAAATAGCATTGAGGCAATGGAGATTACTAAAAATATTTCAAATTTTACATTCAACTGATTATTAACAGTGCATTTATCTCTATAGGAATTTAGAATTCTAAAAATTAAAAAAGTGTAATGTTTTGATTTTTAAATTTATTGCTAATGCCATTACATCTGAATGGTGAGAAAACATAATAATTGAACATGTTAAATAAACAAAAATACAAGTATTGGACTCAATTATATACAATACACTTTAGCAGTAGAATAATATAAATAGCAATCTCAAACTTCAAAATTAGATTGAGCATATTGCACTTGAGGAGGGTGGGGAAACTTCTTATTGGAGTCCATTACATTTCCTATTTCTTATGTTGTATGTTCTTAAACTAAACTATATAAATCATTTCAAATAGTATTGAGGGAATGGAGATTACCAAAAAAATTTTAAAATTTAAATTCAAGTCATTATTAACAATGCATTTATCCCTATAGGAATTTAGAAATCCAAAAATTCAAAAAGTGCAATGTTCAGATTTTTAAATTTATTGCTAATGTCATTGCATTTGAATAGTGAGAAAAACATAATATTTGAAAATGTTACATACACAAAAATACAAGCAGTGGACTTAATTGTTTAAATTACACTTTAGTGGAAGAATATTATACATAGCAATCTCAAATTTCAATGTTAGGATGAGCATATTGCTTTTGAAGGGGGGTGGGCAAACTTCTTATTAGAGTCCCTCGCATTTGCTTTTTCTTATTTTGTATTTTTTTAGACTAAAATTACATAAATCATTTCAAATAGCATCGTGGCAAAGGAGATAATTAAAAAAATTTCAAAATTCGAATTCAACTAATTATTAACAGTGCATTTATCCCTATAGGAATTTAGAATTCTAAAATTGAAAAAGTACAATATTTTGATTTTTAAATTTATTACTAATACCATTACATTTGAATTGTGAGAAAATATAATATTTGAAAATGTTAAATACACAAAAATACAAGTATTGGACTCAATTGGATAAAATACACTTTAGTTGAAGAATATTATAAATAGCAATCCCAAGTTTGAATGTTAGGTCAAGCAGATTGTGCTTGAGGGGGGTGGGCAAACTTCTTATTAGAATCTCTTGCATTTGCTTTTTCTTATGTTGTATATTTTTAGACTAAAATTATATAAATCATTTCAAATAGCATTGCGGCAAAAAAGATAATTAAAAAAATTTCAAAATTTTCAATTCAACTGATTATTAACAGTGCATTTATCTCGATACCAATTTAGAATTTTGAAAATTGAAAAGTGCAATGTTTTCATTTTTACATTTATTGCTAATGTCATTACATCTGAATGGTGAGAAAACATAATATTTGAAAATGTTAAATAAAAAAAATACTAGTATTGGACTCACTTATATACAATACACTTTAGTTGAAGAATAATATAAATAGCAATCGCAAACTTTAAAATTAGGTGGAGCATATTGCGCTTGAGGGGGATAGGGAAACTTCTTATGTTTTATGTTCCTAGACTAAAACTATATAAATCATTTTAAATAGCATTGAGGCAATAGAGATAACTAAACAAATTTAAAAATTTAAAATCAACTGATTATTAACAACACATTTATCCTAATAGGAATTTAGAATTCTAAAAATTGAAAAAGTGCAATGTTTTGATTTTAAAATTTATTACTAATGTCATTACATTTGAATGGTGAGAAAAACATAATATTTGAAAATGTTAAATACACAAAAATACAAGTATTGGACTCAATTGTATAAGTTACACATTAATGGAGGAAAATTATAAATAGCAATCCCAAGATTCAATGTTAGGCCAAGCATATTGCGCTTGAGTGGGGTGGGCAAACTTCTTATTAAAATCCCTTGCATTTGCTTTTTCTTATGTTGTATATTTGCAGACTAAAATTATATAAATGCTTTACAATAAGATTGTGGCAGAGGAGATAAGTAAAAAAATTTCAAAATTTAAATTCAATTGATTATTAATAGTGCATTTATCCCTATAGGAATTTAGAATTGTAAAAATTGAAAAAGTGCAATATTTTGATTTTTAAATTTATTGCTACTGCCATTACATTTGAATGGTGAGAAAACATAATATTTGAAAATGTTAAATAAACAAAAATACAAGTATTGGACTCAACTGTATAAATTACACTTTAGTGGAAGAAAATTATAAATAGGAATCACAAGTTTCAATGTAAGGTTGAGCATATTGTGCTTGAGGGGTGTGGGCAAACTTCTTATTAGAGTCCCTTGCATTTGCTTTTTCTTATGTTGTTTATTTTTAGACTAAAATTATTTAAATCATTTCGAATATCATTGTTGCAAAGGAGATAATTAAAAAAATTTTAAAATTTAAATTCAACTAATTATTAACAGTGCAATTATCCTTATAGGAATTTAGAATTCTAAAAATTGAAAAAGTACAATGTTTTGATTTTTAAATTTATTACTAAGGCCATTACATTTGAATGGTGAGAAAACATAATATTTGAAAATGTTAAATAAACAAAAACCCAAGTATTGGACTCAATCGTATAAATTACACTTTAGTGGAAGAAAATTATAAACAGCAATCCTAAGTTTAATGTTAGATTGAGCATATTCTGCGGAAGGGCGGTGGGTAAACTTATTATTAGAGTCACTTATATTTGCTTTTTCCTATGTTTTATATTTGTAGACTAAAATTATCTAAATCATTTCAAATAGCATTGTTGCAAAGGAGATAATTAAAAAAAATTCAAAATTTAAATTTAACTGATTAATAACAGTGAATTTATCCCAATAGGAATTAGGAATTCTAAAAATTGAAAAAGTGCATTATTTTGATTTTTAAATTTATTGCTAATGTCATTACATTTGAATGGTCAGAAAACATAATATTTGAAAATGTTAAATACACAAAAAAAAGCAAGCATTGGACTCAATTGTATATATTACACTTTAACAGAAAAAAATTATAAATAGCAATCCCTAATTTTAAAGTTAGATCGACCATATTGCGCTTGAGGGGGGTGGGCAAACTTCTTCTTAGAGTCCCTTGCATTTGCTTTTTCTTATGTTGTATATTTTTAGACTAAAATTATATAAATCATTTCAAATAGTGTTGAGGCAATGAAGATAACTAAAAAAATTTCAAAATTTAAATTCAACTGATTTTTAATAGTGCATTTATCCATATAGGAATTTAGAATTCTAAAAATTGAAAAAGCGTAATGTTTAGATTTTTAAATTTATTGTTAAGACCATTACATTTGAATGGTGAGAAAAACATAATATTTGAAAATGTCAAATACACAGAAAAACAAGTATTGGACTCAATTCTATATATTACACTTTAGTGGAAGAAAATTATAAACAACAATCCTAAGTTTCAATGTTAGGTCGAGCATATTCCGCTTGAGGAGGGTGGGTAAACTTCTTATTAGAGTCACTTATATTTGCTTTTTCCTATGTTCTATATTTGTAGAGTAAAATTATTTAAATCATTTCAAACAACATTGTTTCAAAGGAGATAATTAAAAAAAATTCAAAATTTAAATTTAACTGATTATTAACAATGAGTTTATCCTGATAGGAATTCAGAATTCTAGAAATTGAAAAAGTGCAATGTTTTGATTTTTAAATTTATTACTAATGCCATTACATTTGAATGGTTAGAAAATATAATATTTGAAAATGTTAAATACACAAAAAAGCAAGTATTGAACTCAATTGTATATATTACACTTTAGGGGAAGAAAAATATAAATAGCAATCCCGAGTTTCAAAGTTAGATCGACCATATTGCGCTTGAAAGGGGTGGGCAAACTTCTTATTAAAGTCCCTTGCATTTGCTTTTTCTTATGTTGTATACTTTTAAACTAAAATTATATAAATCATTTCAAATAATGTTGAGGCAATGGAGATAAGGAAAAAAATTTCAAAATTTAAATTCATCTAATTACTAACAGTGCATTTATCCCTATAGGAATTTAGAATTCTAAAAAGTGAAAAAGTGCAATATTTAGATTTTTAAATTTATTTTTAAGGCCATTACGTTTGAATGGTGAGAAAAACATAATATTTGAAAATGTAAAATACACAAAAAAAACAAGTATTGTACTCAATTGTATATTACACTTTAATGAAAGAAAATTATAAACGGCAATCCCAAGTTTTAATGTTGGGTCAAGCATATTCCGCTTGAGGGGGTTGCACAAACTTCTTATTAGAGTCCCTTGCATTTTCTTTTTCTTATGTTGTATATTTATAGACTAAAATTATCTAAATCATTTCAAATAGCATTGTTGCAATGAAGATAATTAAAAGAATTTCAAATTTTAAATTCAATTGATTTTTAAAATTATTGTCGATGCGACTACATTTGAATGGTGAGAAAACATAATATTTGAAAATGTTAAATAGAAAAAAATACAAGTATTGGAATCAATTGCATAAATTACACTTTAGTGGAAGAAAATTATAAATAGCAATCCCAAGTTTTAATGCTAGATCAAGCCTATTGTGCTTGAGGGGGGTGGGCAAACTTCTTAATTTAGTCCCTTGCGTTCGCTTTTTCTTAAGTTGTATATTTTTAGACTAAAATTATATAAATCATTTCAAATAGTATTGTGGCAAAAGAGATAATTAAAACAATTTCAAAATTTAAATTCAACTACTTATTAACAGTGCATTTATTCCTATAGGAATTTAAAATTCTAAAAATTGAAAAAGTGCAATATTTAGATTTTTAAATTTATTATTAAGGCCATTAGATTTGAATGGTGATGAAAACATAATATTTGAAAATGTTAAATACACAAAAAAACAAGTATTGGACTCAACTGTATATATTACACTTTAGCGAAAGAAAATTATTAATATCAATCCCAAGTTTCAACGTTAGGTCGAGCATATTGTGCTTAAGGGGGGTGGGCAAACTTCTTATTAGAGACATTAGCATTTTCTTTTTCTTATGTTGTATATTTGTAGACTAAAATCATCTAAATCATTTTAAATAGCATATTGCAAAGGAGATAATTAAAAAAGTTTCAAAATTTTAATTCAATTGATCATTAACAGTGTATTTATCCCAACAAGAATTCAGAATTCTAAAAATTGAAAAAGTGCAATGTTTTGATTTTTAAATTTATTGCTAATGTCATTACATTTGAATGGTAAGAAAACTTAATATTTGAAAATGTTAAATAAACAAAAATACAAGTGTTGGGGTCAATTATATACAATACACTTTAGTGGAAGAATAATATAAACAGCAATCACAAACTTCAATATTAGGTTTAGCATATTGCGCTTGAGGGGGTGGGGAAACTTCTTATTAAAGTCCACTGCATTTCCTTCTTCTTATGTTGTATATTCTTAGACTAAAACTATATAAATAATTTCAAATAGCATTGAGTCAATGGAGATAACTAAAAAATTTTGAAAATTTATATTTAATTGATTACTAACAGTGCATTTATCGCTATTAGAATTTAGAATTCTAAAAATTAAAAAAGTGCAATGTTTTGATTTTTAAAATTATTGTTAAGTCATTACATTTGAATGGTGAGAAAAGATAATATTTGAAAATGTTACATAAAGAAAAACCCAAATATTGGACTCAATTGTATAAATTACACTTTAGGGGAAGAAAATTATAAAGAGCAATCTCAAGTTCAATGTTAGGTCGAGCATATTTCGCTTGAGGCGAGTGAGCAAACTTCTTATTAGAGTCCCTTGCATTTTCTTTTTTTTATGTTGTATATTTGTAGACTAAAATTATCTAAATCATTTCAAATACCATTGTTGCAAAGGAGATAATTAAAAAAATTTCAATTCAACTAATTATTAACAGTGCATTTATCTCAATAGGAATTTGGAATTCTAAAAATTGAAAAAGTGCGATGTTTTGATTTTTAAATTTAATGTTAATGCCATTACATTTACTGGGTTAGAAAACATAATATTTGAAAATGTTAAATAAACAAAAATACAAGTATTGGACTTAATTGTATAAATTACACTTTAGTAGAAGAAAATTATAAATAGCAATCCCAAATTTCAACGTTAGGTGAAGCATATTACGCTTGAGGGGGGTAGGCAAACTTCTTATTAGAGTCCCTTGCATTGGTTTTTTCTTATGTTGTATATTTTTAAACTGAAATTATATAAATTATTTCAAATAGCATTGTAGCAAAGGAGATAATTAAAAAAATTTCAAAATTTCAATTCAATAGATTATTAACAGTGCATTTATCCCTACATGAATTTAGAATTCTAAAAATTAAAAATGTGAAATTTTTTGATTTTTAAATTTATTACTAATGTCATTACATTTGAATGGTAAGAAAAACATAATATTTGAAAATATTAAATACACAAAAAAAAACAAGTATTGGACTCAATTGTATAGATTAGACTTTAGTGCAAGAAAATTATAAATAGCAATCCCAAGTTTCAACGTTAGGTCGAGCATATTGCGCTTGTGGGGGGTGGGCAAACTTCTTATTAGAGACCCTAGCATTTGCTTTTTCTTATGTTATATATTTGTAGACTAAAATTATCTAAAAGATTTCTAATAGCATTATGGCAAAGGAGATAATTAAAAAAATTTCAAATTTTAAATTCAACTAATTATTAACAGTGCATTTATCCCTACATGAATTTAGAATTCTAAAAATTGAAAACGTGCAATTTTTTTATCTTTAAATTTATTTCTAATGTCATTATATTTGAATGGTGAGAGAAACATAATATTTGAAAATGTTAAATATACAAAAAAAATAAGTATTGGACTCAATTGTATATATTACACTTTAGTGGAAGAAAATTATAAATAGCAATCCCAAGGTTCAAAGTTAGGTCGAGCATATTGTGCTTGAAGGGGGTGGGCAAACTTCTGACTAGAAATCCTTGCATTTGCTTTTTCTTATGTTGTATATTTTTAGACTAAAATTATATAAATCATTTCAAATAGTGTTCACGGAATGGCGACAACTACAAAAATTTCAAAATTTAAATTCAACTGTTTATTAACAGTGCATTTACCCCTATAGGATTTTAGAATTCTAAAAATTGAAAATGTGCAATGTTTAGCTTTTCAAATTTATTGCTAATGTCATTACATTTGAATGGTGAGAAAACGTAATATTTGAAAATGTTAAATAAACAAAAACCGAAGTATTGGACTCAATTGTATATATTACACTTTAGTAGAAGAAAATTATAAACAATAATCTCAAGTTTCAATGTTAGGTCAAGTGTATTGTGCTTAAGCGGGGTGGTTAAACTTTTTGTTAGAGTCCCTTAAATTTTCTCTTTCTTATGTTTAATATTTGTAGACTAAAATTATCTAAATCATTTCAAATAGCATTATTGCAAAGGAGATAATTAAAAAAAATTCAAAATTTAAATTTGACTGATTATTACAGTGTATTTATCCCGATAGGAATTCGGAATTCTAAAATTTGAAAAAGTGCAATGTTTTGATTTTTACATTTACTGCTAGTGGCATTACATTTGAATGATCAGAAAATATAATATTTGGAAATATTAAATATAGAAAAAAAAAACAAGTATTGGACTCAATTGTATATATAGCGGAAGAAAATTATAAATAGCAATCCCGAGTTTCAAAATTACATCGAGCATATTGCGCTTAAGGGGGATAGGCAAACTTCTTATTAGAGTCTCTTGCATTTGCTTTTTCTTATGCTCTATATTTGTAGACTACAATTATCTAAATCATTTCAAATAGCATTGTTGCAAAGAAGATAATTAAAAAATTTTCAAAATTTAAATTCAATTGATTATTAACAGTGCATTGATCCCAATAGGAATTCGGAATTCTAAAAATTGAAAAAGTGCAATGTTTTGATTTTTAAATTTATTACTAATGGCATTACATTTGAATGGTCAAAAAACATAATATTTGAAAATGTTAAATAAACAAAAATACAAGTATTGGACTCAATTGTATAAATTACACTTTAGTGGAAGAAACTTATAAACAGTAATCCCAATTTCAATCTTAGGTTCAGCCTATTCCACTTGAGGGGGGCGGGCAAACTTCTTATTAGAGTCCCTTAAATTTGCTTTTTCTTATGTTGTATATTTGTAGACTAAAATTATCTAAATCATTTCAAATAGCATTCTTGCAAAGGAGATAATTTAAATCTAACTGATTATTAATAGTGCATTTATCCTGATAGGAATTTGGAATTTGGAAAATTGAAAAAGTGCAATGTTTTGCTTTTTAAATTTATTAGTAATGCCATTAGATTTGAATGGTCAGAAAACATAATTTTTGAAAATGATAAATAAACAAAAATACAAGTATTGGACTCAATTGTATAAATTACACTTTAGTGGAAGAAAATTATAAATAGCAATCCCAAGTTTCAACGTTAGGTCGAGCATATTGCGCTTGAGGGGGGTGGGCAAACTTCTTATTAGAGACAGTAGCATTTTCTTTTTCTTATGCTCTATATTTTTAGACTAAAATTATATAAATCATTTCAAATAGCATTGTGGTAGAGGAGATAATTAAAAAAAATTCAAATTTTAAATTCAACTAATTATTAACAGTGCTTTTATCCCTACAGGAATTTAGAATTCTAAAAAATGAAAATGTGCAATGTTTTGAATTTGAAATTTATTACTAATGCCATTACATCTGAATGGTGACAAAAAATAATATTTGAAAATAAATAGCAACCACAAACTTTAATATTAGGTTGAGCATAGTGCGCTTAAGGGGGGTGGGGAAACTTCATATTAGAGTCCATTGCATATCCTTTTTCTTATGTTGTATGTTCTTAGATTAAAACTATATAAATCATTTCAAATAACATTGAGGCAATGGATATAATTAAAAAGATTTCAAAATTGAAATTCAACTGATTACTAATAGTGCATTTATCCCTATAGGAATTTAGAATTCTAAAAAGTAAAATGTTTTGATTTTTAAATTTATTACTAATGCCATTACATTTGAATGGTGCGAAAAATATAATATTTGAAAATGTTAGATACTCAAAAAAACAAGTATTGGACTCAATTGTACAAATTACACTTTAGCGGAAGAAAATTATAAATAGCAATCCCAAGTTTCAACGTTAGGTCTAGCCTATTGCGCTTAAGGGAGGTAGGCAAACTTCCTATTAGAGACCCTAGAATTTGCTTTTCTTTATGTTGTATATTTTTAGACAAAAATTATATAAATCATTTCAAATAGCATTATAGCAAAGGAGATAATTAAAAAATTTTCAAAATTTAAATTCAACTATTATTTATAGTGCAAGTATCCCTATAGGAATTTAGAATTCAAAAAAGTGAAAAAGTGAAATGTTTTGATTTTTAAATTTATTGCTAATGCCATTACATTTGAATGGTGAGAAAAACATAATATTTGAAAATGTTAAATACACAAAAAAACAAGTATTGGACTCAATTATATAAATCACACTTTAGTAGAAGAAAATTATAAAGAGCAATCCCCAGTTTCAAGGTTAGGTCGAGCATATTGCACTTGAGGGGGGTGGGCAAACTTCTAATTAGAGTCCCTTGCATTTACTTTTTCTTATGTTGTATATTTGCAGACTAAAATTATCTAAATTATTTCAAATAGCATTGTTGCAAAGGAAATAGTTAAAAAAATTTGAAAATTTAAATTCAACTAATTGTTAAGAGTGCAATTATCCTTATAGGAATTTAGAATTCTAAAAATTGAAAACGTGCAATATTTTGATTTTTAAATTTATTGCTTATGTCATTACATTTGAATGGTGAGAAAAACATAATATTTGAAAATGTTAAATACACAAAAATACAAGTATTGGACTCAATTGTATAAATTACACTTTAGGGGAAGAAAATTATAAATAGCAATCTCAAGTTTCAATGTTAGATCGAGCATATTGCACTTGAGGGGAGTGGGCAAACTTCTGCTTAAAGTCTGATGCATTTACTTTTTCTTATATTGTATATTTGTAGACTAAAATTATCTAAATCATTTCAAATAGCATTGTTGCAAAGGAGATAGTTAAAAGAATTTCAAAATTTAAATTCAACTAATTATTAACTATGCATTTATCCCGATAGGAATTTGGAATTCTAAAAATTGAAAACGTGCAATGTTTTGATTTTTAAATTTATTGCTAATGCCATTACATTTAAAGGGTCAGAAAACATAATATTTGAAAATGTTAAATAAATAGAAATACAAGTATTTGATTCAATTGTATAAATTACACTTTAATAGAAGAAAACTATAAACAGCAATCCCAAGTTTCAATGTTAGGTAGAGCATATTACACTTGAGGGGGGTGGGCAAACTTCTTATTAGAGTCCCTTGCATTTGCTTTTTCTTATGTTGTATATTTGTAGACTAAAATTATCAAAATCATTTTAAATAACATTCTTGCAAAGGAGATAATTTAAATTTAACTGATTATTAACAGTGTATTTAGCCCCATAGGAATTTGGAATTCTAAGAATTAAAAAAGTGCAATGTTTTAATTTTTAAATTTATTACTAATGCCATTACATTTGAATAGTTAGAAAACATAATATTTGAAAATGTTAAATAAACAAAAATACGAGTATTGGACTCAATTGTATAAATTACACTTTAGTGGAAGAAAATTATAAATAGAAATCCAAAGTTTCAACGTTAGGTCGAGCATATTGCGCTTGAGGGTGTAGGCAAACTTCTTATTAGAGACACTAGCATTTTCTTTTTCTTATGTTGTATATTTTTAGACTAAAATTATATAAATCATTTCAAATAGCATTATGGCAGAGGAGATAATTAAAAAAATTTCAAAATTTAAATTCAACTTATTATTAACAGTGCATTTCTTCCTACAGGAATAGAATTCTAAAAATTGAAAACATGTAATTTGTTGATTTTTAAATTTATTACTAATGCCATTATATTTGATTGGTGCGAAAAACATAATATTTGAAAATGTTAGATACACAAAAAAAACAACTGTTTGACTCAATTGAATAAATTACACTTTAGCGGAAGAAAATTATAAAGAGCAATCCCAAGTTTCGAAGTTTGGTCGAGCATATTATGCTTGAGGGGGGTGGGCTAACTTCTTATTAGAGTCGCTTGCATTTGCTTTTTCTTATGTTGTATGTTCTTAGACTAAAACTATATAAACCATATCTAATAGCATTGAGGCAATGGAGATAACTAAAAAAATTTCAAAATTGAAATTGAACAGATTACTAACAGTGCATTTATCCTTATAGGAATTTAGAATTCTAAAAATTGAAAAACTGCAATGTTATGATTTTTAAATTTATTGCTAATGCCATTATATTTGAATGATGAGAAAAACATAATATTTGAAAATTTTAAATACAAAAAACACCAAGCATTGGACTCAATTGCATAAATTACACTTTAGCAGAAGAAAATTATAAATAGCACTCCTATGTTTCAAAGTTAGGTCGAGCATATTGTGCTTGAGGGGCTTAAGCAAACTTCTTATAAAAGTCCCTTGTATTTGCCTTTTCTTATGTTGTATATTTTTACACTAAGATTATCTAAATCATTTCAAATAGCATTATTATAAAGGAGGCAATTAAAAGGATTTCAAAAGTTAAATTCAACTGATTATTAAGAGTGCATTTATCCCCATAGAAACTTGGAATTCTAAAAATTGAAAAAGTGCAATGCTTTGATTTTAAAATTTATTGCTAATGTCATTACTTTTGAATGGTCAGAAAACATAATATTTGAAAATGCTAAATAAACAAAAATACAAATATTGGACTCAATTGTATAAATTACACTTTAATGGAAGAAAATTATAAATAGCAATCCCAAGTTTTAAAGTTAGGTCGAGCATATTGCACTTGAGGGAGGTGGGCAAACTTCTTAGTAGAGATCCTAGCATTTGCTTTTTCTTATGTTGTATATTTTTAGACTAAAATTATATTAATCATTTCAAATAGCATTGTGGCGAAGGAGATAACTAAAAAAATTTCATAATTGAAATTCAACTGATTACTAATAGTGCATTGATCCTTATAGGAATTTAGAATTCTAAAAATAGAAAAAGTGGAATGTTTTGAATTTTAAATTTATTGCTAATGTCATTACATTTGAATGGCGAGAAAAACATAATATTTCAAAATGTTAAATACACAAAAAAAACAAGCATTGGACTGAATTGTATAAATTACACTTTAGTGGAAGAAAATTATAAATAGAAATCCCAAGTTTCAAAGTTAGTTCGAGCATCTTGTGCTTGAGGGACGTGGGCAAACTTCTTATTAGAGTTCCTTGCATTTGCTTTTTCTTATGTTGTATATTTTTAGACTGAGATTATCTAAATCATTTCAAATAACATTGTTGCAAAAGAGATAATTAAAAAGATTTCAAAATTTAAATTCAACTAATTATTAAGAGTTCATTTATCTCCATAGAAATTTAGAATTCTAAAAATTAAAAAAGTGCAATGTTTGGATTTTTAAATTTATTGCTAATGTCATTACTTTTGAATGGTCATAAAACATAATATTTAAAAATGCTAAAAAAACAAAAATACAAATATTGGACTCAATTGTATAAATTACACTTTAATAGAAGAAAATTATAAATAGCAATCCCAAGTTTTAACGTTAGGTCAAGCATATTGCACTTGAGCGGGGTAGGCAAACTTCTTATTAGAGATCCTAGCATTTGCTTTTTCTTATGTTGTATATTTTTAGACTAAAATTATATTAATCATTTCAAATAGCATTGTGGCAAAGGAGATAACTAAAAAAATTTCAAAATTGAAATTCAATTGATTACTAATAGTGCATTGATCCTTATAGTAATTTAGAATTCTAAAAATAGAAAAAGTGGAATGTTTTGAATTTTAAATTTATTGCTAATGCCATTACATTTGACTGGCGAGAAAAACATAATATTTGAAAATGTTAAATAAACAAAAAAAATAAGCATTACACTCAATTGTATAAATTACACTTTAGCGGAAGAAAATTATGAATAGCAATCCCAAGTTTCAAAGTTAGGTCGAGTATCTTGTGCTTGAGGGGCGTGGGCAAACTTCTTATTAGAGTCCTTTATATTTGCTTTTTCTTATGTTGTATATTTTTAGACTCAGATTATCTAAATCATTTCAAATAGCATTGTTGCAAAGGAGATAATTAAAAAGATTTCAAAATTTAAATTCAACTAATTATTAAGAGTGCATTTATCCCTATAGGAATTTGGAATTTTAAAAATTGAAAAAGTGCAATGTTTTGATTTTTAAATTTATTGCTAATGTCATTACTTTTGAATGGTTAGAAAACATAATATTTGAAAATGCTAAATAAACAAAAATACAAATATTGGACTCAATTTTATAAATTACACTTTAATGGATGAAAATTATAAATAGCAATCCCAAGTTTTAACATTAGGTCGAGCATATTGCACTGGAGGGGGGTGGGCAAACTTCTTATTAGAGATCCTAGCATTTGCTTTTTCTTATGTTGTATATTTTTAGACTAAAATTATATTAATCATTTCAAATAGCATTGTGGCAAAGGAGATGACTAAAACAATTTCAAAATTGAAATTCAACTGATTACTAATAGTGCATTTATTCTTATAGGAATTTAAAATTCTAAAAATTGAAAAAGTGCAATGTTTTGATTTTTATATTTATTACTAATGCCTTTACATTTGAATGGCGATAAAAACATAATATTTGAAAATGTTAAATAGACAAAAAAAAAAAGCATTGGACTCAATTGTATAAATCACACTTTAGCGGAAGAAAATTATGAATAGCAATCCCAAGTTTCAAAGTTAGGTCGAGCATCTTGTGCTTGAGGGGCGTGGGCAAACTTCTTATTAGAGTCCCTTACATTTTTTTTTCTTATGTTGTATATTTTTCGACTAAGATTATCTAAATCATTTCAAGTAGTATTGTTGCAAATGAGATAAGTAAAAAGATTTCAAAATTTAAATTCAACTAATTATTAATAGTGCATTTATCCCCATAGGAATTTAGAATTCTAAAAATTGAAAAAGTGCAATGTTTTGATTTTTAAATTTATTGCTAATGCCATTACTTTTGAATGGTCAGAAAACATAATATTTGAAAATGCTAAATAAACAAAAATACAAATATTGGACTCAATTGTATAAATTACTCTTTAATGGAAGAAAATTATAAATAGCAATCCCAAATTTTAACGTTAGGTCGAGCATATTGCACTTGAGGGGGGTGGGCAAACTTCTTATTAGAGATCTTAGAATTTGCTTTTTCTTATGTTGTATATTTTTAGACTAAAATTATATTAATCATTTCAAATAGCATTGTGGCAAAGGGGATAACTAAAAAAATTTCAAAATTGAAATTCAACTGATTACTAATAGTGCATTTATCCTTATCGAAATTTAGAATTCTAAAAATTGTAAAAGTGAAATGTTTTGATTTTTAAATTTATTGCTAATGTCATTACATTTGAATGGCAAGAACAATATAATATTTGAAAATATTAAATACTCAAAAAAAAAGTATTGTACTCAATTGTATATATTACACTTTAATGGAAGAAAATTATAAATAGCAATCCCAAGTTTTAATGTTAGGTCGAGCATATTCCGCTTAAGGGGGGTGCACAAACTTCTTATTAGAGTCCCTTGCATTTGCGTTTTCTTATATTGTATATAACTAAGATTATTGAAATCATTTCAAATGGCATTGTTGCAAAGGAGATAATTAAAAAGATTTCAAAATTTAAATTCAATTGATTATTAAGAGTGCATTTATCCCCATAGCAATTTGGAATTTTAAAAATTGAAAAAGGGCAATGTTTGGATTTTTAAATT
This sequence comes from Bruguiera hainesii, assembly GCA_023213295.1. Lineage (NCBI taxonomy): Eukaryota > Viridiplantae > Streptophyta > Magnoliopsida > Malpighiales > Rhizophoraceae > Bruguiera > Bruguiera hainesii. The sequence goes on along the minus strand of JAHOYR010005865.1, from coordinate 147,323 downwards.
TATTGCTAATGTCATTACTTTTGAATGGTCAGAAAACATAATATTTGAAAATGCTAAATAAACAAAAATACAAATATTGGACTCAATTGTATAAATTACAATTTAATGGAAGAAAATTATAAATAACAATCTCAAGTTTTAACGTTTGGTTGAGCATATTGCACTTGAGGGGGGTGGGCAAACTTCTTATTAGAGATCCTAGCATTTGCTTTTTTTTATGTTGTATATTTTTAGACTAAAATTATATTAATCATTTCAAATAGCATTGTGGCAAAGGAGATAACTAAAAATATTTCAAAATTGAAATTCAACTAATTACTAATAGTACATTTATCCTTATAGGAATTTAGAATTCTAAAAAATGAAAAAGTTTAATGTTTTGATTTTTAAATTTATTCCTAATGCCATTACATTTGAATGGCTAGAAAAACATAATATTTGAAAATGTTAAATACACAAAAAAACAAGTATTGTACTCAATTGTATATATTACACTTTAATGGAAGAAAATTATAAACAACAATCCCTAGTTTTAATGTTAGGTCGAGCATATTCCGTTTAAGGGGGGTGCGCAAACTTCATATTAGAGTCCCTTGCATTTGCTTTTTTTATGTTGTATATTTTTAGACTAAGATTATCTAAACAATCGGCCAAAAGGAAGAGAGAGCAGAACGGCAAGAGATGAGAAACGACACCACCGGGAAAGCAAACCAGAAATGCCTCCTGCAAGCAAACCAGAAACACATCCTGCCAGCAAACCAGAAACGCACAACCAGCAAGAGGAGAAATAAGACCACCCGGAAGAGAAGACAGCAAACCTGGTATCCATGAGACCACCCGGAAGAGAAGACAGCAGACTAGAAGCGTGAGGCAGGCCGAGAGATGTGAAACAGCAGACCAGAAGCGTGAGACCAGAAAGTGCAACGGCATGACTGATCAGAAGCGTGGGGCAGGCCGTGAGACGTGAAATGGCAGACCATAAGCTTGAGTGCAAGCTGTGGAACCATGAGACGGTGAAAGCAGGAGTTGTGTGAAACAACCTAGAGAAGGAATTCAGCGAAGCATCGGAAAGAACTCAACGTATTTCTAGATTTCTTCAAGAGAGGTTAGAGAGCATTGCGGTGAACTTCTAAGCGGCAGTGGAGCAGCCTTTCAATTCAACAGAGGCAAGACAAGCTAGAAGAAGGGTAGACACAGTAAGTGACACTCTTTGTATTATACTTAGTAATTGAAATAGTGAAAGGAGTAGAAGATTAAGACATCCATTGTAACTAGAATTCTTAAGTATAGTGGATAGTCTCAGTAAGGGAGAGTCCCTACCACCGTGGATGTACATCACATTGACGGAACCACATAAATCTCATGTGTCCTTAATTTGCTTTACGTTCTGTGTTTTGAATTGAGTTGTGAACGCAGTTAAAGTATCAGCCAACCCATAACCTAAGGAAGACCTAAACAAGAACATCCGAATTGTCTATTAGGCAAGGTGTCTAAAAGGTGACTTTGGAGACTATTGTGATTAGTAGGTAGCAATAGATCTACCTTAGTCGAATATGAGAAAGAGTTTGCTTTTAAGAAAAGATTGAAGTTGTTCACTTTCCTGTGAATTGTGAATTGCGAATTGTGGTGACACTGATTCACCCCTCTCAGTATCACAAACTAGTAGATCCTAGGGTGAAGTTGGGAACTTCAGAGGCATGGAGATAAAAAAAAATTCCAAAATTTAAATTGAATTGATTATTAATAGTGCATTTATCCCTATAGGAATTTAGAATTCTAAAATTGAAAAAGTGCAATGATTTGATTTCTAGATTTATTGTTAATGCCATTATATTTGAATGGTGAGAAAAACATAAAATTTGCAAATTTTAAATACACAAAAATACAATTATTAGACCCAATTGTATAAATTACACTTTAGTGGATGAAAGTTGTAAAAATTTCAATGTTAGGTCGAGTATATTGCACTCAAGGGGAGTGGGTAAACTTCTAATTAGAGTCCTTTGCATTTGCTTTTTCTTATGTTGTATATTTTTACACTAAAATTATATAAATTATTTCAAATAGCATTGTGTCAAAGGAGATAATTAAAAGAATTTCAAATTATAAATTCAACTGATTATTAACAGTGCATTTATCCTTATAGGAATTCAGTATTCTAAAAATTGAAAAAGTGCAATGTTTTTATTTTAAAATTTATTGCTAATACCATTACATTTGTGTGGTGAAGAAAATATAATATTTGAAAATGTGAAATAAACAAAAATACAAGTATTGGACTCAATTGTTTAAATTACACTTTAGTGGAAGAAAATTATAAATAACAATCCTAAGTTTTAATGTTAGGCCGAGCATATTGCACTTGAGGGGGGTGGGCAAACTTCTTGTTAGAGTCCCTTGCATTTGCTTTTTCTTATGTTGTATATTTTTAGACTAAAATTATATAAATGATTTCAAATAACATTGTGACAAAGGAGATAACTAGAAAAATTTTAAAATTTAAATTCAACTAATTATGAATAGTGGATTTATCCTTATAGGAATTTAGAATTCTAAAAATTGAAAAAGTGCAATGTTTTGATTTTGAAATTTATTGCTAATGTCATTACTTTTGAATTGTGAGAAAACATAATATTTGAAAATGTTAAATACTCAAAAATACAAGTATTGGACTCAATTGTATAAATTACACTTTAGTGGAAGAAAATTATAAAAATCATTCGCAAGTTTCAATGCTAGGTCGAGCACACTGCGCTTAAAGGGTGTGGGCAAACTTCTTATTAGAAACCCTTGCATTTGCTTTTTCTTATGTTGTATATTTTTAGACTAAAATTATATAAATGATTTCAAATAACATTGTGACAAAAGGAGATAACTAGAAAAATTTTAAAATTTAAATTCAACTAATTATGAATAGTGGATTTATCCTTATAGGAATTTAGAATTCTAAAAATTGAAAAAGTGCAATGTTTTGATTTTGAAATTTATTGCTAATGCCATTACTTTTGAATTGTGAGAAAACATAATATTTGAAAATGTTAAATACTCAAAAATACAAGTATTGGACTCAATTTTATAAATTACACTTTAGTGGAAGAAAATTATAAAAATCATTCGCAGGTTTCAATGCTAGTTCGAGCACACTGCGCTTGAGGGGTGTGGGAAAACTTCTTATTAGAAACCCTTGCATTTGCTTTTTCTTATGTTGTCTATTTTTGGACTAAAATTATATAAATCATTTCAAATAACATTGTGGCAAAGGAGATAATTCAAAAAATTTTGAAATTTAAATTCAACTAATTATGAATAGTGGATTTATCCCTATAGGAATTTAAAATTCTAAAACTTGATAAAGTGTAATTTTTTGAATTTTAAATTTATAACTAATGTCATTACATCTTAATGGTGAGAAAACATAATATTTGAAATTGTTAAATAAACGAAAATATAAGTATTGGACTCAATTGTATAAATTACACTTTAGTGAAGGAAAATTATAAGTAACAATCCCAAGTTTTAATGTTAGGTTGAGCATACTGCGCTTGAGGGGGGTGGGCAAACTTCTTGTTAGAGTCCCTTGCATTTGCTTTTTCTTCTGTTGTATATTTTTACACTAAAATTATATAAATCATTTCAAATAATATTGTGGCAAAGGAGATAACTTGAAAAATTTTAAAATTTAAATTCAACTAATTATTAATAGTGCATTTATCCCTATAGGAATTTAGAATTCTAAAAATTGAAAAAGTGCAATGTTTTGATTTTGAAATTTATTACTGATGCCATTACATTTGAATTGTGAGAAAACATAATATTTGAAAATGTTAAATACTAAAAAAATACAAGTATTGGACTCAATTTTCTAAATTACACTTTAGTGGAAGAAAATTATAAAAACCATTCGCAAGTTTAAATGCTAGGTCGAGCACACTGCATTTAAGGGGCTAGGCAAACTTCTTATTAGAGACTCTTGCATTTGCTTTGTCTTATGTTGTTTATTTTTAGACTAAAATTATATAAATCATTTCAAATAACATTGTGGCAAAGGAGATAATTAAAAAAATTTTAAAATTTAAATTCAACTGATTATTAATAGTACATTTATCCCTATAGGAATTTGAAATTCTAAAAATAGAAAAAGTTAAATAATTTGATGTTTAAATTTATTGCTAATGCCATTACATCTAAATGGTGAGAAAAACAAAATATTTGAAAATGTTAAATACACAAAAATACAAGTATTGGACTCAATTGTATAAAATACACTTTTGTGAAAGAAAATTATAAATAGCAATCCCAAGTTTCAATGTTAAGTCGAGCATAATGCGCTCGAGGGGGGTGGGAAAAATTCTTATCAGAGTCCCTTGCATTTACTTTTTCTTATGTTATATATTTTTAGACTAAAATTATATAAATCATTTCAAATAGTATTGTGTCAAACAAGATAATTAAAAAAATTTCAAAATTTAAATTCAACTAATTATTTACAGTGCATTAAGAAATTGAAAAAGTGAAAATGTTTTGATGTTTAAATTTATTGCTAATACCATTACATCTAAATGGTGAGAAAACATAATATTTGAAAATGTTACATAAACAAAAATACAAGTGTTGGACTCCATTGTATAAATTACACTTTAGTGGAAGAAAATTATAAATAGTAATCCCAAGTTTCAATGTTAGGTTGAGCATATTGCACTTGAGGGGGGTGGGGAAACTTCTTATTTGAGTCCCTTGCATTTCTTTTTTCTTATGCTGTATGTTTTTAGACTAAAATTATATAAATCATTCAAGGGGGCGGGCAAACTTCTTTTACAGTCCATTGCATTTCCTTTTTCCTATGTTGCATGTTTTTAGACTAAAGCTACATAAACCATTTGAAATAGCATTGAGGCAAAAGAGATAACTAAAGAACTTTCAAAATTTAAATTCAACTGATTATTAATAGTGCATTTATCCCTATAGGAATTTAGAATTCTAAAAATTGAAAAAGTGCAATGTTTTGATTTTTAAATTTATTGCTAATGCCATTACATTTGAATGGTGAGAAAAACATAATATTTGAAAATGTCAAATACACCCAAATACAAGTATTGGACTCAATTGCATAAATTACACTTTAGTGGAAGAAAATTATAAATAGCAATCTCATGTTTCAATGCTAGGTCGAGCATATTGCGCTTGAGGGGGTGGGCTTATAAGAGTCCCTTGTATTTGCTTTTTCTTATGTTGTATATTTTTAGACCAAAATTATATAAATCATTTCAAATAGCATTGTGGCAAAGGAGATAATTAAAAAATTTTCAAAATTTAAATTGAACTAATTATTAACAGTGCATTTATCCCTTTAGGAATTTAGAATTCAAAAATTGAAAAAGTGTAATGTTTTGATTTTTAAATTTATTGCTAATGCCATTACATTTGAATGGTGAGAAAACATAATATTTGAAAATGTTAAATAAACAAATATTCAAGTATTGGACTCAATTCTATACAATACACTTTAGTGGAAGAATAATATATATAGCAGTCGGAAACTTCAAAATTAGGTTGAGCATATTACGCTTGATGGGGGTGGGGAAAAGTCTTATTAGAGTCCATTCCATTTCCTTTTTCTTATGTTGTATGTTTTTAGACTAAAACTAAATAAATCATTTCAAATAGCATTGAGGCAAAAGAGATAACTAAAAAACTTTCAAAATTTAAATTCAACTGATTATTAATAGTGCATTTATCCCTATAGGAAATTAGAATTCTAAAAATTGAAAAAGTGCAATGTTTCGAGTTTTAAATTTGTTGCTAATGCCATTACATCTGAATGGTGAGAAAATTTAATATTTGAAAATGTTAAATAAACAAAAATACAAGTGTTGTACTCAATTGTATAAATTACATTATAGTGGAAGAAAATTATTAATAGTAATCTCAAGTTTCAATGTTAGGTCAAGGATACTGCGCTTAAGGGGGGTGGGCAAGCTTCTTATTAGAGTCCATTGCATTTCCTTTTTCTTATGTTGTATGTTTTTAGGCTAAAACTAAATAAATCATTTCAAATAGTATTGAGGCAAAAGAGATAACTAAAAAAATTTCAAAATTTAAATTTAACTGATTATTAACAGTGCATTTATCCCTATAGGAATTTAAAATTCTAAAAATTGAAAAAGTGTTGTACTCAATTGTATAAATTACATTATAGTGGAAGAAAATTATTAATAGCAATTGCAAGCTTCAATTTTAGGTCGAGCATATTGCGCTTAAGGGGAATGGGGAGACTTCTTATTAAAGTCCATTGCATTTCCTTTTTCTTATGTTGTGGGTTTTTAGACTAAAACTATATAAATTGTTTCAAATAGCATTGTGGTAATGGAGATAATTAAAAACATTTCAAAATTTAAATTTGACTTATTATTAACGGGGTATTTATCCTTACAAGAATTTAGAATTCTAAAATTGAAAAAGTGCAATGTTTTGATTTTTAACTTTATTGCTAATGCCATTACATTTGAATGGTGAGAAAAACATAATATTTGAAAATGCTAAATACACCCAAATACAAGTATTGGACTCAATTGTATAAATTACACTTTATAGAAGAAAATTATAAACAGGATTCCCAAGTTCCAATGTTAGGTCGAGCATATTGTGCTTAAGGGGGGTGGGCAAACTTCTTATTAGAGTCCCTTGCATTTGCTTTTTCTTGTGTTGTATATTTTTGGACTAAAATTATATAAATCATTTCAAATAAAATTATGGCAAAGGAGATAATTAAAAAAATTTTAAAATTTTAATTCAACTGATTATTAATAGTGCATTTATCCCTATAAGAATTGAGAATTCAAAAATTAAAAAAGTGCAACGTTTGGATTTTTAAATTTATGGCAAATGCCATTACATTTGAATGGTGAGAAAACATCATAGTTGAAAATGTTAAATAAAGAAAAAAACAAGTGTTGGACTCAAATCAATACAATACACATTAGTGGAAGAATAATATAAATAGCAGTCATAAACTTGAATATTACGTTAAGCATATTGCGCTTGAGGGGGTTGGGGAAACCTCTTATTAAAGTCCATTGCATTTCCATTTTCTTATGTTGTATGTTTTTAGACTAAAACTATATAAATCATTTCAAATAACATTGAGTCAAATGAGACAACTAAAAAACTTTAAAATTTAAATTCAACAGATTATTAATAGTGCATTTATCCCTATAAGAATTTAGAATTGTAAAATTTGAAAAAGTGAAATGTTTTGATTTTTAAATTTATTGTTAATGTCATTACATAATACAAGTATTGGACTCAATTGTATAAAAAACTTTTTAGTGGAGGAATATTATAAATAGCAACCCCAATTTCAATGTTAGGTCGAGCATATTGCGCTTGAGGGGGGTGGGCAAATTTCTTAATAAAGACCCTTGCATTTGCTATTTCTTATGTTGTATAATTTTAGACAAAAATTATATAAATCATTTGAAATAGCATTGTGGCAAAAGAAATAATTAAAAAAATTTTAAAATTTAAATTCAACTAATTATTAATAGTACATTTATCCCTATAGGAATTTAGAATTCTAAAATTTGAAACAGTATAACGTTTTGATTTTTAAATTTATTGCTAATGACAATACATTTGAATGGTGAGAAAAGTATAATATTGGAAAATGTTAAATACACCCAAATAAAAGTATTAGTCTCAATTGTATAAATTACACTTTAGTGGAAGAAAATTAGAAATAGGATTCCCAAGTTTCAATGTTAGGTCAAGTATATTGTGCTTGAGGGGGGTGGGCAAACTTTTTATTAATGTCCCTTGCATTTGCTTTTTCTTATGTTGTATATTTTTAGACTAAAATTATATAAATCATTCCAAATAAAATTGTGGCAAAGATGATAATTAAAAAAATTTTAAAATTTAAATTCAACTAATTATTAACAGTGCATTTATCCTTATAGGAATTTAGAAATCAAAAATTGAAAAAGTGCAATGTTTTGATTTTTAAATTTATTGCTAATGCCATTTACATTTTAAATGTTAAATAAACAAAAATACAAGTATTGGACTCAATTCTATACAATAGAATGTAGTGGAAGAATAATAGAAATAGTAGTCGTAAACTTCAATATTAGGTTAAGCATATTGTGCTTGAGGGCGGGTGGGGAAACCTTTTAAAGTCCATTGCATTTCCTTTTTCTTATGTTGTAAGTTTTTAGACTAAAACTATATAAATCATTTCAAATAGCATTAAGGCCAAGGAGATAACTAAAAAAATTTCAAAATTTAAATTCAACTAATTATTAACAATGCATTTATCTCTATAGGAATTTAGAATTCTAAAAATTGAAAAAGTGCAATGTTTTGATTTTTAAATTTATTACTAACGCCATTACATCTGAATGGTGAGAAAACATAATATTTGAAAATGTTAAATAAACAAAAATACAAGTATTGGACTCAATTCTATACAATATACTTTAGTCAAAGAATAATATAAATAGCAGTCGCAAACTTCAATATTAGGTTGAGCATATTGCAGTTGAGTGGGGTAGGGAAACGTCTTATTAGAGTCCATTGCATTTCCCTTTTCTTATGTTGTAAGTTTTTAGGCTAAAACTATATAAATCATTTCAAATAGTGTTAAGGCAATAGAGATAACTAAAAAAATTTCAAAATTTAAATTCAATTGATTATTAACAGTGCATTTATCTCTATAGGAATTTAGAATTCTAAAAATTGAAAAAGTGCAATATTTTGATTTTTAAATTTATTGCTAATGTCATTACATTTGAATGGTGAGAAAAACATAATATTTGAAAATGTTAAATGCACAATAATACAAGTATTGGAATTAATTGTATAAAATACACTTATGGAGGAAACTTATACATAGCAATCCCAAGTTTCAATGTTAGATCAAGCATATTGAGCTTGAGGGGGGGTGGGGAAACTTCTTATTAGAGTCCCTTGCATTTGTTTTTTCTTATGTTGTATATTTTTAGATTAAAATTATATAAATCATTTCAAATAGCATTGTGGCAAAGGAGATAATTAAAAAAATTTCAAAATTTAAATTCGATTGATTCTTAATAGGGCATTTATCCCTATAGGAATTTAGAATTCTAAAATTGAAAAGGTGCAATGTTTTGATTTTTAACTTTATTGCTAATGCTATTACATTTGAATGGTGAGAAAAACATAATATTTGAAAATGTTAAATAAACAAAAATACAAGTGTGGTACTCAATTGTATAAATTACACTTTAGTGGAAGAAAATTATAAATAACAATCCCAAGTTTCACTGTTAGGTCAAGCATATTGTGCTTAAGGGGGTAGGGCAAACTTCTTATTAGAGTCCCTTGCATTTGCTTTTTCTTATGTTGTATATTTTTAGACTAAAACTATATCAATCATTTCAAATAGCTTTGAGGCAAAGGAGATAACTAAAAAACTTTGAAAATTTAAATTAAACTGATTAATAACAGTGCATTTATCCCTATAGGAATTTAGGATTCTAGTAATCGAAAAAGTGCAATGTTTTTACTTTTAAATTTATTACTAATGCCCTTACATTTGAATGGTGAGAAAAACATAACATTTAAAAATGTTAAATACACAAAGGTACAAGTATTGGACTCAATTATATAAAATACACTTTAGTGGAAGATATTATAAGTAGCAATCTCATGTTCCAATGTTAGGTCGAGTATAATGTGCTTGAGGGGGGTGGGCAAACTTCTGATTATAGTCCCTTGCATTTCCTTTTTCTTATGTTGTATATTTTTAGGCCAAAATTATATAAATCATTTTAAATAGCATTGTGGCGAAGGAGATCATGGAAAAAATTTCAAAATTTAAATTCAACTGATTACTAATAGTGCATTTATCCCTATAGGAATTTAGAATTCCAAAAATTGAAAAAGTGCAAGTTTCAACTTTTAAATTTATTGCTAATGCCATTACATTTAAATGGTGAGAAAAACATAATATTTGAAAATGTTCAATCGGTAAAAATATAAGTATTAGACCCTATTGTATAAAATACACTTTAGCGGAAGAAAATTATAAATAGCAATCCCAAGTTTCAATGTCAAGTCGATCATATTGCGCTTGAGGGGAGTGGACAAACTTCTTATTAGAGACCCTTGCATTTGCTTTTTCTTATGTTGTATATTTTTAGAGTAAAACTATATAAACGATTTCAAATAGCATTGTGGCGAAGGAGATAATTAAAAAATTTCAAAATTCAAATTCAACTAATTATTAACAGTGCATTTATCCTTATAGGAATTTGGAATTCTAAATATTGAAAAAGTGCAATGTTTTGATTTTTAAATTTATTGCTAATGCCTTTACATTTGAATGGTGAGAAAAATATAACTTTTGAAAAAGTTAAATAAACAAAAATACAAGTATTGCACTCAATTGTATGTTATACACTTTAGTGAAAGAATAATATAAATAGCAATCGCAAGTTTCAATATTAAGTTGAGCATATTGCACTTGAGAGGGGTGGGGAAACTTCTTATTAGAGTCCATTACATTTCCTTTTTCTTATGCTGTGCGTTTTTAGACTAAAACTATATAAATTATTTCAAATTGCATTGAGGCAATAGAGATAACTAAAAAAATTTCAAAATTTAAATTCAATTGATTATTAACAGTGCTTTTGTCCTTATAAGAATTTAGAATTCTAAAAATTGAAAAAGTGCAATGTTTTGATTTTTAAAATTATTACTAATGTCATTACATTTGAATGGTGAGAAAAATGTAATATTTCAAGATGTCAAATACACAAAAATGTGAGTATTGGACTTGATTGTATAAAACACACTTTAAAGGAAGAATATTCTAAATAAAAATTCCAAACTTCAATGTTTCGTTGAGCCTATAGCGCTTGAGGGGGGTGGGCAAACTTCTTATTAGAGTCCATTGCATTTACTTTTTCTTAGGTTGTATATTTTTAGACTAAAACTATATAACTCATTTCAAATAGTCTTATGGCAAAGGTGATAATTAAAAAACTTTCAAAATTTAAATTCAATTAATTATTAATAGTGCATTTATCCCTATAGGAATTTCAAATTCCAAAAAATTGAAAAAGTGCAAGTTTCGACTTTTAAATTTATTACTAATGCCATTACATTTGAATGGTGAGAAAAACATAATATTTGAAAATGTTCAATACGTAAAAATATAAGTATTGGACCTTATTGTATAAAATACACTTTAGCGGAAAAAAATTATAAATAGCAATCTCAAGTTTCAATGTCAGGTCAATCATATTGCACTTGAGGGGAGTGGACAAACTTCTTATTAGAGCCCCTTGCATTTGCTTTTTCTTATGTTGTATATTTTTAGAGTAAAACTATATAAACGATTTCAAATAGCATTGTGGCAAAGAAGATAATTAAAAAATTTCAAAATTCAAATTCAACTAATTATTAACAGTGCATTTATCCTTATAGGAATTTGGAATTCTAAATATTGAAAAAGTGCAATGTTTTGATTTTTAAATTTATTGCTAATGCCTTTACATTTGAATGGTGAGAAAAACATAATTTTTGAAAATGTTGAATAAACAAAAATACAAGTATTGCACTCAATTGTATGTTATACACTTTAGTGAAAGAATAATATAAATAGCAATCGCAAGTTTCAATATTAAGTCAACCATATTACGCTTGAGAGGGGTGGAGAAACTTCTTATTAGAGTCCATGACATTTCCTTTTTCTTATGTTGTGTGTTTTTAGACTAAAACTATATAAATTATTTCAAATAGCATTGAGGCAATAGAGATAACTAAAAAAAATTCAAAATTTAAATTCAACTGATTATTAACAGTGCTTTTGTCCTTATAAGAATTTAGAATTCTAAAAATTGAAAAAGTGCAATGTTTTGATTTTTAAATTTATTGCTAATGCCATTACATTTGAATGGTGAGAAAAATGTAATATTTCAAAATGTCAAATACACAAAAATACGAGTATTGGACTCGATTGTATAAAATACACTTTAGTGGAAGAATATTATAAATAGCAATCCCAAGTTTCAATGTTAGGTTGAGTATATTGCGCTTAACGAGGGTGGGGAAACTTCTTATTAGAGTTCATTGCATTTTCTTTCTCTTATGTTGTATGTTTTTGGACTAAAATTATATAAATCATTTGAAATAGCATTGAAGCAAAGGAGATAACTAAAAAAATTTCAAAATTTAAATTCAACTAATTATTAAAAGTGCATTTATCGTTATAAGAATTTAGAATTCTAAAAATTGAAAAAGTGCAATATTTTGATTTTTAAATTTATTATTATTGCCATTACATCTAAATGGTGAGAAAACATAATATTTCAAAATGTTAAATAAACAAAAATACAAGTGTTGGACTGAATTGTATAAATTACACTTTAGTGGAAGAAAATTATAAATACCAATCCCAAGTTTCAATGTTAGGTTAAGCATATTGCATTTGATGGGGGTAGGGAAACTTCTTATTAGAGTCCATTGCATTTTCTTTTCTTATATTGTATGTTTTTGGACTAAATTTATATAAATCATTTCAAATAACATTGTGGCAAAGAAGATAATTAAAAACAATTTAAAAACTAAATTCAACTGATTATTAACTATGCATTTATCCTTATATGAATTTAGAATTCTAAAACTTGAAAAAGTGCAATGTTTTGATTTTTAAATTTATTCCTAATGCCATTACATTTGAATGGTGAGAAAAATGTAATATTTCAAAATGTCAAATACACAAAAATACAAGTGTTGGACTCAATTGTATAAATTACACTTTGGTGGAAGAATATTATAAACAAAAATTGCAAACATCAATGCTTGGTCAAGCATATAGCGCTTGACGGGGGTAGGCAAACTTCTTATTAGAGTCCATTGCATTTACTTTTTCTTAGGTTGTATATTTTTAGGTTAAAATTATATAAATCATTTCAAATAGTATTGTGGTAAAGGTGATAATTAAAAAAATTTCAAAATTTAAATTCAACTGATTATTAACAGTGTATTTATCCCTAAAGGAATTTAGAATTCTAAAAATTGAAAAATTGTAATGTTTTGATTTTTAAATTTATTGCTAATGCCATTACATTTGAAAGGTGAGAAAACATAATATTTGAAAATGTTAAATAAATAAAAATACAAATATTGGACTCAATTATATACAATACACTTTAGTGTAAGAATAATATATATAACAATTGTAAACTTCAACATTAGGTTGAGCATATTGTGCTTGAGGGGATAGGGAAACTTCTTATTAGAGTCCATTGCATTTCCTTTTTCTTATGTTGTACGTTTTTAGGCTAAAACTATATAAATCATTTCAAATAGCATTATGGCAAAGGAGATAGAAAAAAAAAATTTCAAAATTAAAATTCAACTGATTATTAATAGTGTATTTATCCCTATAGGAATTTAGAATTCAAAAAAGTGAAAAAGTGAAATGTTTTGAATTTTAAATTTATTGCTAATGTCATTACATTAGAATGGTGAGAAAAACATAATATTTGAAAATGTTAAATACACAAAAATACAAGTATTGGACTCAATTGTATAAATTACACTTTAGTGAAGGAAAATTATAAGTAGCAATCCTGAGTTTCAATGTTAGGTAAAGCATATTGTGGTTGAGGGGGTGGGCAAACTTCTTATTAAAGACCCTTGAATTTGCTTTTTCTTATGTTGTATATTTTTAGACTAAAATTATATAAATCATTTGAAATAGCATTATGGCAAAAGAGATAATTAAAAAAATTTCAAAACTTAAATTCAACAGATTAATAACAGTGCATTTATCCTTATTGGAATTTAGAATTAAAAAAATTGAAAACCCGCAATGTTTTAATTTTAAAATTTATTGCTAATGCCATTACATTTGAAGCGTAAGAAAAAATAATATTTGAAAATGTTAAATAAACAAAAACACAAGTATTGAACTCAATTATATACAATACACTTTAGTGGAAGAATAATATAAATAGCAATCGCAAACTTCAATATTAGGTTGAGCATATTGTGCTTGAGGGGGTGGGGAAACTTCTTATTAGAGTCCATTGCATTTCATTTTTCTTATGTTGTATATTTTTAGAGTACAACAATATAAATCATTTCAAATAGCATTGAGGCAAAGGAGATAATTAAAAAAATTTAAAATTTAAATTCAACTGATTATTAAAAGTACATTTATCCTTATAGTATATTAGAATTCTAAAATTGAAAATGTGCAATGTTTTGATTTTTAAATTTATTGCTAATGTCATTACATTTAAATGGTGAGAAAAACATAATATTTGAAAATGTTAAATACACAAACATACAAGTATTGTACTCAATTGTATAAATTACACTTTAGTGGAAAGAAATTATAAACATCAATTCCATGTTTCAATATTAGGTCGAGCGTATTGCGTTTGAGGGGGGTGGGCAAACTTCTTATTAGAGTCCCATGCAATTGCTTTTGCTTATGTTGTATATTTTTAGACTAAAATTATATAAATCATTTCAAATAACATTGTGGCAAATGAGATAATTAAAAAAATTTTAAAATTTAAATTCAACTAATTATTAACAATGCATCATTTTAAATAACATTGTGGCAATTTAGATAATTAAAAAAAATTTTAAATTTAAATTCAACTGATTATTAACAATGCATTTATCCCTATAGGAATTTAAACTTCTAAAATTGAAAAACTGTAATGTTTTGATTTTTAAATTTATCACTAATGCCATTACATTTGAATGGTGAGAAAAATATAATATTTGAAAATGTTAAATACACAAAAATACAAGCATTGAACTTAATTGTATAAATTTCACTTTAGTGGAAGAAAATTATAAATAGCAATCTCAAGTTTCAATGTTAGGTCGAGCATATTATACTTGAGGGGGGTGGGCAAACTTCTTATTAGAGAACCTTGCATTTGCTTTTTCTTATGTTGTATATTTTTAGACCAAAACTATAGAAATCATTTCAAATAATATTGTGGCAAAGGAAATAATGAAAAAAATTTTAAAATTTAAATTAAACTGATGATTAACAGTGCATTTATCTCTATAGGAATTTAGAATTCTAAACATTGAAAAAGTGCAATGTTTTGATTTTTGAATTTATTGCTAATGTCATTATATTTGAATGGTGAGGAAACATAATATTTCAAAATGTTAGATAAACAAAAATAGAAGTATTATACTTAATTATATACAATACACTTTAATAGAAAAATAATACAAATAGCAGTCGCAAACTTCAATATTAGGTTGAGCATATTGCGCTTGAGGGGGTGGGGAAACCTTTTATTAGAGTCCCTTGCATTTTCTTTTTGTTCTGTTGCATATTTTTAGACTAAAATCATATAAATCATTTCAAATAGCATCGTGGCAAAGGAAATAATTAAAAAAAATTCAAAATTTAAATTCAACTGATTATTAACAGTGCATTTATCGCTATAGGAATTTAGAATTTTAAAAATTGAAAAAGTGCAATGTTTTGATTTTTAAATTTATTACTAATACCATTACATCTGAATGGTGAGAAAACATAATATTTGAAAATGTTAAATAAACAAAAATACAAGTATTAGACTCAATTATATACAATGCACTTTAGTGGAAGAATAATATAAATAGTAATCGCAAACGTCAATATCAGGTTGAGCATATTGTGCTTGACAGGGGTGGGGAAACTTCTTATTAGAGTCCATTGTATTTCCTTTTTCTTATGTTGTATGTTGTTAGACTAAAACTATATAAATCATTTCAAATAGCATTGAGGTAAAGGAGAAAACTAAAAAAATTTCAAAATTTAAATTTAACTAATTATTAACAGTGCATTTATCCATATAGGAATTTAGAATTCTAAAAATTGAAAAAGTGCAATGTTTTGTTTTTAAAATTTGTTACTAATGCCATTATATTTGGATGGTGAGAAAAACATTGAAGTTCCCAACTTCACCCTAGGATCTACTAGTTTGTGATACTAAGAGGGGGGTGAATCAGTATCACTACAATTCGCAATTCTCAGGAAAGTGAACAACTTCAATCTCTTCTTAAAAGTGAACTCTTTCTCATATTCGACTAAAGTATATCTATTGTTACCTACTAATCATAATAGTCCCCAAAGTCACCTTTCGGACACCTTGCCTAATAGACAATTCGGATGTTCTTGTTTAGGTCTTCGTTAGGTTATGGGTTGGCTGATACTTTAGCTGCGTTCACAACTCAATTCTAAACACAGAACGTAAAGCAAATTAAGGACACACGAGATTTACGTGGTTCCGTCAATGTGACGTACATCCACGGTGGTAAGGACTCTCCCTTACCAAGACTATCCACTATACTTGAGAACTCTAGTTACAATGGATGTCTTAATCTTCTGCTCCTTTGACTATTGCAATTACTAAGTAAGTACAATACAAAGAGTGTCATTTACTGTGTCTACCCTTCTTCTAGCTTGTCTTGCCTCTGTTGAATTGAATAGCTGTTCCACTCCCGCTTAGAAGTTCACCGCAACGCTCTCTAACCTTTCTTGAAGAAATCTGGAAATACGTTGAGTTCTTTCCGATGCTTCGCCGAATTCCTTCTCTAGGTTGTTTCACACAACTCCTGCTTTCACCGTCTCATGGTTTCACAACTTGCACTCAAGCTTCTGGTCTGCCGTTTCACGTCTCACAACCTGCCCCATGCTTCTGATCAGTCACGCCGTTGTACGTTCTGGGCTCACGCTTCTGGTCTGCTGTTTCGCATCTCTTGGCCTGCCTCACGCTTCTAGTCTGTTGTCTTCTCTTCTGGGTGGTCTCACGGATACCAGGTCTGCTGTCTTCTCTTCCAAGTGGTCTGTTTCTTATTTCTCCTCTTGCTGGTTGTGCGTTTCTGGTTTGCTTGCAGGATGTGTTTCTGGTTTGCTTGCAGGAGGCATTTTTGGTTTGCTTGCAGGATGTGTTTATGGTTTGCTTGCAGGAGGCATTTCTAGTTTGCTTGCAGGACATGTTTCTGGTTTGCTTTGCCTGTGGTGACGTTTCTGGTTTGCTCTCCTGGTAGTGTTGTTTCTGATCTCTTGCCGTTCTGCTCTCTCTTCCTTTTTGGCCGGTTGTTGTAGGGTTGCTGTTTTTTCAATTGTGTTGGCCCTTTGCACTAGTTTTGTCTTTCAAGACCTTTATATACTCTCTTCCATGAAACCCTAATAGGGCTTACATGGCAGATTTACGTTCTTGCCCTTACGCGGCGGATTTACTTTCTTACCCTCCCATGTGACTTTACTGCCCTTCCATGTGACTTTACTCTCTTGCACACTTAACCCTAGTTGACAACAATTACAACCCATACAAGGCTGTGGGAACAACAAACATAATATTTGAAAATGATAAATACACAAAAAATACAAGTATTGGTCTCAATTGTATAAATCACAATTTAGTGGAAGAAAATTATAAATAGCAATCCCAAATTTGAATGTTAGGTTGAGGATATTGCACTTGAGGGGGTTGGGAAACATCTTATTAGAGTCCATTATATTTCCTTTTTCTTATGTTGTATGTTTTTAGACTAAAATTATATAAATAATTTCAAATAGCATTGAGGCAAAGGAGATAACTAAAAAAATTTCAAAATTTGAATTCAACTGATTATTAACAATACATTTATCCCTATAGGAATTTAGAATTCTAAAAATTGAAAATGTGTAATGTTTTGATTTTTAAGTTTATTGCTAATGCCATTAAATTTGAATGGTGAGAAAATCATAATATTTGAAAATGTTAAATACTCAAAAATAAATGTATTAGACTCAACTGCATAAATTACACTTTAATGGAAGAAAATTATAAATAACAATTGCAAACTTCAATATTAGGTTAAGCATATTGTGCTTGAGGGAGATAGGAAACTTTTTATTAGAGTCCATTGCATTTCATTTTTCTTATGTTGTATATTTTTAGCCTAAAACAATATAAATCATTTCAAATAGCATTAAGGCAAAGGAGAAAACTAAAAAAAATTCAAAATTTAAATTCAACTGATTATTAACAGTGCATTTATCCCTATAGAAATTTGGAATTCTAAAATTGAAAAAGTGCAATATTTTGATTTTTAAATTTATTGCTAATGTCATTACATTTGAATGGTGAGAAAAACATAATATTTGAAAATGTTAAATACACAAAGATACATGTATTGGACTTAATCGTATAAATTACACATTAGTGGAGGAAAATTATAAATAATAATCCCAAATTTCAATGTTAGGTCAAGCATATTGAGCTTGAGGGGGGTTAGGCAAATTTCTTATTAGAGTCTCATGCATTTACTTTTTTTTATGTTGCATATTTAACTAAAATGATATAAATCATTTCAAATAACATTGTGGAAAAGGAGATAATTAAAAAATTTTCAAAATTTAAATTCAACTTATTATTAACAGTGCATTTATCCTTATAGGAATTTAGAGTTCTTAACATTGAAAAGGTGTAATGTTTTGATTTTTCAATTTGTTGCTAATGCCATTACATCTGAATGGTAAGAAAACATAATATTTGAAAATGTTAAATGACCAAAAATACAAGTATTAGACTCAATTATATATAATACACTTTAGTGGAAGAATAATATAAATAGTAGTCGCAAGCTTTGCTATTAGCTTGAGCATATTACGCTTGAGGGGGGTGGGTAAACTTCTTATTAGTGTCCCTTGTATGTGCTTTTTCTTATGTTGTATATTTTTAGACTAAAATTATATAAATCATTACAAATAACATTGTGGCGAAGGTGATAATTAAAAACATTTTAAAATTTAAATTCAATTGATTATTAATAGTTGAAGTTCCCAACTTTACCGTAGGATTTACTAGTCTATGATACTGAGAGGGGAGGTGAATCAGTATCACACCCCTTAAAACTCTCATAACTTAAGCCAAAGTATTCTACTTCTTTGATACTTTCGCTCTCGTCAATACGTAGGTATGTGAACAACTTCAACCTCTTCTTAAAAGCGAACTCTTTCTCAAATTCGACTAAGGTAGATCTATTGTTACCTACTAATCACAGTAGTCCCCATACTCACTTTTCAGACACCTTGCCTATTAGATAGATCGGATGTTCTTGATTAGGTCTTCTTTAGGTTATGGGTTTGATAATACTTTAGCTGCATTCACAACTCAATTCAAAACACAGAATGTAAATCAAAGTAAGGACACAAGAGATTTTTGTGGTTTCGTCAATGTGACGTACGTCCATGGTGGTAGAGACTCTTCCTCTACCGAGACAATCGACTATACTTGAGAATACCAGTGTGGTACTTCTGATGTTCACAATGTAGTTACAATGGATGTCTTAATCCTCTGTTCCTTTCACTATTGCAAATACAAAGCAAGTACAATACAAAGAGTGTCACTTACTGTGTCTACCCTTCTTCTAGCTTGTCTTGCCTCTGTTGATTTGAATAGGCTGCTTCACTACCGCTTAGAAGTCCACCACAATACTCTCTAACCTCTCTTGAAGAAATCTGAAAATACGTTGAGTTCTTTTCAATGCTTCACCGAATTCCTTATCTAGGTTGTTTCACACAACTCTTACTTTCACCATCTCATGGTTTCACAGCTTGCACTCACACTTCTGGTCTGCTGTTTCACGTCTCACGCCCTGCCCCATGCTTCTGATCAGTCATGCTGTTGCACATTCTGATCTCACACTTCTGGTCCGCCATTTCACGTCTCTTGGCCTGCCTCATGCTACTGGTTTTTCTGGTTCACATCTCTCGGCCTGCCTCACGCTTCTGGTCTGCTGTTTCACTTCTCTTGGCCTGCCTCACACTACTGGTTTTTCTGGTTCACATCTCTCGGCCTGCCTCACGCTTCTGGTCCACTGTCTTCTCTTCCGGGTGGTCTGTTTCTTATTTCTCCTCTTGCTGGTTGTGCGTTTCTGGTTTGCTTGCAGGTGGTGTGTTTCTGGTTTGCTTGCAGGTCGTGTGGCTGCTGGGATGCTCTTCCTATTTATATACTCCCTTCTATGCAAACCCTAGTAGGGTTTATTGGAGCTGCAACGAATTTCCTTTCTTGCCCCTCCATGTGGCTTCATATTACTATTCCATACAAAATTCAGCATTATCCTCCTTCTTAATTTATTTTTCTTGCTCTTTTCTTTCTATTGAAAACTCATCCCTTGAATGCTTGAACGAGCCACTTCTGCTTGAACACTTAAATTTGGTTGACAACAATTACAACCCATACAAGGCTATCGGAACAACAATAGTACATTTATTCCTATAGGAATTTAGAATTCTAAAATTGAAAAAGTGCAATGTTTTGATTTTTAAATTTATTGCTAATGCCATTACATTTGAATTGTGAGAAAACATAATATTTGAAAATGTTAAATACACAAAAATAGAAGAATCAGACTCAATTATGTAAAATCCACTTTAGTGGAAGAATATTATAATTATCAATTCCAACTTTCAATGTTAGGTCGAGCATCTTGCGCTTAAGGGGGGTGGGTAAACTTCTTATTAAAGTTCATTGCATTTACTTTTTCTTATGTTGTATATTTTTGGACTAAAATTACATAAATCTTATCAAATAACATTGTGGCAAAGGAGATAATTAAAAAAATCTTAAAATTTAAATTCAACTGATTATTAATAGTACATTTATCCCTATAGGAATTTAAAATTCTAAAATTGAAAAAGTGCAATATTTTGATTTTTAAATTTATTTTTAATGCCATTACATTTGAATGGTGAGAATAACATAATATTTGAAAATGTTAAATACAAAAAAAAAAAGTATTGGACTCAATTATATAAAATACACTTTTGTGGAAGAAAATTATAAATACCAATCTCAAATTTCAATGTTAGGTTGAGCATATTGCACTTAAGGGGGGTGGGCAAACTTCTTATTAGAGTCCCTTGCATTTGCTTTTTCTTATGTTGTATATTTTTAGACTAAAATTATATAAATCATTTCAAATAGCATTGTGGCAAATGAGATAATTAAAAAAAATTTCAAATTTTAAATTTAACTGATTATTAGCAGTGCATTTATCCCTATAGGAATTTGGAATTCTAAAAATTGAAAAAGTGAAATGTTTTGATGTTTAAATTTATTACTAATGTCATTACATCTAAATGGTCAGAAAACGTAATATTTGAAAATATTATATAAACAACAATACAAATGTTGGACTTAATTGTATCAATTACACTTTAGTGGAAGAAAATTATAAATAGCAATCCTAAATTTCAATGTTAGGTCAAGCATATTATGCTTGAATGGGGTAGGCAAACTTCTTATTACAATCCATTGCATTTCCTTTTTCTTATGTTGTATGTTTTTAGAAGAAAACTATATAAATCATTTCAAATAGCATTAAGGAAAAGGAGATTGCTAAAAAAATTTCAAAGTTTAAATTCCATTGATTATTAACATTGCATTTATCCCTATAGGAATTTAGAATCTTAAAAATTGAAAAAGTGCAATGTTTTGATTTTTAAATTTATTACTAATGCCATTACATTTGAATGGAGAGAAAAACATAATATTTGAAAATGTTAAAGTATTGGACTCAATTGTATGCAATACACTTTAGTGGAAGAAAAATATAAATAACAATTGCAATCTTCAATATTAGGTTGAACATATTGCGCTTGAGGGAAGTGGAGAAACTTCTTTTCATTTATTATTAATATTAATAATAATAAATTCAATTTATTATTAATAATACATTTATCCCTATAGGAATTTAGAATTCTAAAAATTGAAAAAGTGCACTCTTTTCATTTTAAAATTTGTTGCCAAATCCATTACATTTGAATAGTGATAAAAACATAATATTTGAAAATGTTAAATACACACAAATACAAGTATTGACTCAATTGTATAAAATACAGTTTCGTGGAAGAAAATTATAAATAGCAATCTGAAGTTTCAATGTTAGGTCGAGCATATTGCACTTGAGGGAGGTGGGCAAACTTCTTATTAGAGTCCCTTGCATTTGCTTTTTCTTATATTGTATAGTTTTAGACTAAAATTATATAAATCATTTCAAATAGCATTGTGGCAAAGGAGATAATTAAAAAAATTTCAAAATTTAAATTCAAATGATTATTAATAGTGCATTTATCTTTATAAGAGTTTAGAATTCTAAATATTGAAAAGTGCAATGTTTTGACTTTTAAATTTATTGCTAATGTAATTACATTTGAATGGTGAGAAAACATAATATTTGAAAATGTTAAATAAACAAAAATACAAGGATTGGACTCAAGTATATCCAATACACTTTAGTAGAAGAATAATATAAATAGCAATCGCAAACTTCAATATTAGGTTGAGGATATTGCGCTTGAGGGGGATGGGGAAACTTCTTATTAGAGTCCATTGCATTAACTTTTTCTTATGTTGTATGTTTTTAGACTAAAACTAAATAAATCATTTCAAATAGCTTTGAGGCGAAGGAGATAACTAAAAAACTATCAAAATTTAAATTCAATTGATTATTAAGAGTGCATTTATCCCCATAGGAATTTAAAATTCTAAAAATTGAAAAAATGCAAAGTTTTGATTTTTAAATTTATTACTAATGTCATTACATTTGAATGGTGACAAAAACATAATATTTGAAAAAGTTAACATAATCAAAAATACAAGTATTGAACTCAATTGTATAAAAGACACTTTTGTGGAAGAATATTATAAATTGCAACCCAAATTTCAATATTAGGTCGAGCATATTACGCCTGAGGGGGGTGGGCAAACTTCTTGTTAGAGTCCCTTACATTTGCTTTTTCTTATGTTGTATATTTCTAAACTAAAATTATATAAATCATTTCAAATAGCATTGTGGTAAAGGAGATAAGTAAAAAAATTTCACAATTTCAATTCAAATGATAATTAACAATGTATTTATCAATATAAGAATTTAGAATTCTAAAAATTGAAAAAGTGCAATGTTTTGATTTTTAAATTTGTTGCTAATGCCATTACATTTGAATGGTGAGAAAACATAATATTTGAAAATGTTAAATAAAAAAAAATACAAGTGTTGTACTCAATTGTATAAATTACACTATAGTGGAAGAAAATTACAAATAGCAATCCCAAGTTTCAAAGTTAGGTCGAGTATATTGCGCTTAAGGGGAATGGACAAACTTTTTATTTGAGTCCATTGCATTTACTTTTTCTTATGTTGTATGTTTTTTGACTAAAACTATATAAATTATTTCAAATAGCATTGAGGCAAAAAAGCTAACTAAAAAAATTTCAAAATTTAAGTTCAACTGATTATTAACAATGCATTTATCCCTATAGCAATTTAGAATTCTGAAAATTGAAAAAGTGTAATGTTTGGATTTTTCAATTTGTTGTAATATTATTAACAATGCATTTATCCCTATAGCAATTTAGAATTCTGAAAATTGAAAAAGTGCAATGTTTGGATTTTTCAATTTGTTGCTAATACCATTACATCTGAATGGTGAGAAAACATAATATTTGGAAATGTTAAATAAACAAAAATACAAGTGTTGTACTCAATTGTATAAATTACATTATAGTGGAAGAAAATTATTAATATCAATCTCAAGTTTCAATCTTAGGTTGAGGATACTGCGCTTGAGGGGGGTAGGCAAGCTTCTTATTAGAGTCCATTGCATTTCCTTTTTCTTATGTTGTATGTTTTTAGACTAAAACTAAATAAATCATTTCAAATAGTATTGAGGCAAAAGAGATAACTAAAAAAATTTCAAAATTTAAATTTAACTGATTATTAACAGTGCATTTATCCCTATAGGAATTTAGAATTCTAAAAATTGAAAAAGTGCAATGTTTTGATTTTTAAATTTGTTGTGAATGCCATCACATTTTAATGGTGAGAAAACATAATATTTGAAAATGTTAAATAAACAAAAATACAAGTGTTGTACTTAATTGTATAAAGTACACTATAGTGGAAGAAAATTATAAATAGCAATCCCAACTTTCAAAGTTAGGTCGAACATATTGCGCTAGAGGGGGTTGGGAAAACTTTTTATTCGAGTCCATTGCATTTCCTTTTTCTTATGTTGTATGTTTTTAGACTCAAACTATATAAATCATTTCAAATAACATTGAGGCAAAGGAGCTAACAAAAAAAATTTCAAAATTTAAATTCAACTGATTATTAACTATGCATTTATCCCCATAGCAATTTAGAATTTTGAAAATTGAAAAAATGCAATGTTTTGATTTTTAAATTTGTTGCTAATGTCATTACATCTGAATGGTGAGAAAACATAATATTTGAAAATGTTAAATAAAGAAAAAGACAAGTGTTGTACTCAATTGTATAAAATACACTATAGTGGAAGAAAATTATAAATAGAAATCACAAGTTTCAATGTTAGGTCGAGCATATTGCGCTTAAGGGGGGTGGGCAAACTTCTTAGTCAAGTCCCTTGCATTTCCATTTTCTTATGTTGTATATTTTTAGACTAAAAGTATATAAATCATTTCAAATAGCATTGAGGCAAAGGAGATAACTAAAAAAATTTTCAAAATTTAAATTCAACTGATTATTAATAGTGCATTTATCCCTATATGAATTTAGAATTCTAAAAATTGAAAAAGTGCAATGTTTTGATTTTTAAATTTGCTGTGAATGCCATTACATCTGAATGGTGAGAAAACATAATATTTAAAAATGTTAAATACACACAGATACAAGCATTGGACACAGTTGTATAAAATACACTTTCGTGGAAGAAAATTATAAATAGCAATACCAAGTTTTAATGTTAGGTCGAGCATATTGCACTTGAGGGGGGTGGGGAAACTTCTTATTAGAGTCCCCTACATTTTCTTTTTCTTATGTTGTATATTGTTAGACTAAAATTATATAAATCATTTCAAATAGCATTGTGGCAAAGGAGATAATTAAAAAAATTTCAAAATTTAAATTCAACTGATTATTAATATTGCATTTATCCCTATAAGAATTTAAAATTCTAAAAATTAAAAAAGTGAAATGTTTTGATTTTTAAATTTGTTGCTAGTGCCATTATACCTAAATGGTGAGAAAACATAATATTTAAAAATGGTAAATACACACAAATACAAGTATTGGACTTAATTATATAAAATACACTTTCATGGAAGAAAATTATAAATATCAATCCTATGTTTTAATGTTAGGTTGAGCATATTGCACTTGAGGGGGGTAGGCAAACTTCTTAGTCAAGTTCATTGCATTTCCTTTTTCTTATGTTGTATGTTTTTAGACTAAAACTCTATAAATCATTTCAAATATCATTAAGGCAAAGGAGATAACTAAAGATATGTCAAAATTTAAATTCAACTGACTATTAATAGTGGATTTATACGTATAGGAATTTAGAATTTTAAAAATTGAAAAAGTCCAATGTTTTGATTTTTAAATTTGTTGTGAATGCCATTACATTTGAATGGTAAGAAAACATAATATTTGAGAATGTTAAATACACATAAATACAAGTATTGGACTCAATTGTATAAAATACACTTTCATGTAAGAAAATTATAAATAGCAATCCCAAGTTTTAATGTTAGGTCTAGCATATTGTGCTTGAAGGGGGTGGGCAAACTTCTTGTTACAGTCCATTGCATTTCCTTTTTCTTATGTTGTATGTTTTTAGACTAAAACTATATAAATCATTTCAAATAGCATTGAGAAAAAGGAGATTACTTAAAAACATTTCAAAGTTTAAATTCCATTGATTATTAACATTGCATTTATCCCTAAAGGAATTTAGAATCCTAAAAATTGATAGAGTTTGATCTTTAAAATTATTACTAGTGCCATTACATTTGAATGGATAGAAAAACATAATATTTGAAAATATTAAATAAACAAAAATACAAGTTTTGGACTCACTTGTATGCAATACACTTTAGTGGAAGAAAATTATAAATAGCAATCCCAAATTTCAATGCTAGGTCGAGCCTATTGTGCTTGAGGGGGGTGGGCAAACTTCTTATTTTAGTCCCTTGCATTTGCTTTTTCTTATGTTATATATTTTTAGACTAAAACTATATAAATCATTTCAAATAGCTTTGAGACAAAGGAGATAACTAAAAAATTTTCAAAATTCAAATTCAAATGTTTATTAACAATGCATTTATTCCTATAGGAAACATATTGCACTTGAGGGAAGTGGGAAAACTTCTTATTAGAGTCCCTTGCATTTGCTTTTTCTTATGTTATATATTTTTAGACTAAAACTATATAAATCATTTCAAATAACTTTGAGACAAATGAGATAACTAAAAAAATTTCAAAATTTAAATTCAAATGATTATTAACAATGCATTTATTCCTATAGGAATTTTGAATTCTACAAATTGACAAAGTGCAATGTTTTGATTTTTAAATTTATTACTAATGCCATTACATTTGATTGGTGAGAAAAACATAATATTTGAAAAAGTTAAATAAACAAAAATACAAGTATTGGACTCAATTGTATGCAATACACTTTAGTGAAAGAATAATATAAATAGCAATCACAAGCTTCAATATTAGGTCGAACCTATTGCGCTTGAGGGGGGTGGGGAAACTTCTTATTAGAGTCCCTTGCATTTCATTTTTCTTATGTTGTACATTTTTAGACTGAAACTAAATAAATCATTTCAAATTGCATTGAGGCAATGGAGATAACTAAAAAAATTTCAAAATTTAAATTCAACTGATTATTAACAGTGCATTTATCTTTATAGGAATTTAGAATTTTAAAAATGGAAAAAGTTCAAAGTTTTAATTTTTAAATTTATTGGTAATGCCATTACTTTTGATTGGCAAGAAAAACGTAATATTTGAAAATGTTAAATACACAAAAATACAAGTATTGGACTCAATTGTATAAAATACAATTTAGTGGAAGAATATTATAAATAACAATTGCAAACTTCAATGTTTGGTTGAACATGCAGCGCTTGAAGGGGGCGGGCAAACTTCTTATTAGAGTCCATTGCATTTACTTTTTCTTAGCTTGTATATTTTTAGACTAAAATTATATAAATCATTTAAAATTGTATTGTGGTAATGGTGATAATTAAAAAAAATTTTAAAATTTAAATTCAACTCATTATTAACAGTGCATTTATCCCTATTGGAATTTAGAATTCTAAAAATTCAAAAAGTGGAATGTTTTGATTTTAAAATTTATTACTAATGCCATTACATTTGAATGGTGAGAAAACATAATATTTGAAAATGTTAAATATACACAAATACAAGTATTGGACTCAATTGTATAAAATACACTTTTGTGGAAGAAAATTATAAATAACAATCCTAACTTTTAATGTTAGGCCGAGCATATTGCGCTTGAGGGGGGTGGGGAAACTTCTTATTCGAGTCCCTTGCATTTGCTTTTTCGTATGTTGTACATTTTTAGAGTAAAATTATATGAATCATTTCAAATAGCATTATGGCAAAGGAGATAACTAAAGAAATTTCAGATTTTAAATTCAACTAATTATTAACAATACATTTATCCCTATAAGAATTTAGAATTCTAAAAATTGAAAAATTGCAATGTTTTGATTTTTAAATTTGTTGTTAATGCCATTACACCTAAATGGTGAGAAAACATAATATTTGAAAATGTTAAATGCATACAAATACAAGTATTGGACTCAATTGTATAAAATACACTTTCGTGAAAGAAAATTATAAATAGCAATCCCAACTTTTAATGTTAGGTCGAGCATATTGCGCTTGAGTCCCTTGCATTTGCTTTTTCTTATGTTGTATATCTTTAGGCTAAAATTATATAAATTATTTCAAATAGCATTGTGGCAAAGGAGATAATTAAAGAAATTTCAAAATTTAAATTCAACTGATTATTAGCAGTGCATTTATCTCTATAGGGATTGAGAATTCTAAAAATTTAAAAAGTGCAATGTTTTGATTTTAAAATTTATTGCCAATGTTATTACATTTAAATGGTGAGAAAAACATAATATTTGAAAAAGTTAAACACACCCAAATACAAGTATTGGGCTTAATTGTATAAAATACATACTCATGGAAGAAAATTATAAATAGCAATCTCAAGTTTCAATGTTAGGTCGAGCATATTACGCTTGAGGGGGGGTGGGGAAACTTCTTATTAGAGTCCCCTGCATTTGCTTTTTCTTATGTTGTATATTTTTAGACTAAAATTATATAAATAATTTCAAATAGCATTGTGGCAAAGGAGATAATAAAAAAAATTTCAAAATTTAAATTCAACTAATTATTAATAGTGCATTTATCCCTATAGGAATTTAGAATTCTAAAAATTGAAAAAGTGCGATGTTTTGATTTTTAAATTTGTTGCTAATGCCATCACATCTGAATGGTGAGAAAACATAATATTTGAAAGTGTTAAATGCACAAAAATATAAGTATTGGACTCAATTGTATAAATTACGCTTTAGTGGAAAAAGATTATAAATAGCCATCCCAAGTTTCAATGTTAGGTTGAGTATATTCCGCTTAAGGGGGGTGGGCAAACGTCTTTTTAGAGTCCGTTGCATTTGCTTTTTCCTATGTCTTATATTTTAAGACTAAGATTATATAAATCTGGTCAAATAGTATTGTGGCAAAGGAGATAATTAAAAGAATTTCAAAATCTAAATTCAAATAATTATTAATAGTGCATTTATCAGTATAGGAATTTAGAATTCTAAAAATTAAAAAAGGGAAATGTTTAGATTTTCAAATTTATTGCAAATGTCATTGCATTTGAATAGTGAGAAAAACATAATATTTGAAAATGTTAAATGCACAAAAATACAAGTATTGGACTCAATTGTATAAATTACGCTGTAGTGGAAGAAAGTTAGCAATAGCAATCCTAAGTTTCAAAGTTTGGTCGAGCATATTCCACTTGAGGGGGATGGGCAAACTTCTTTTTAGAGTCCCTTACATTTGCTTTTTCTTATGTTGTATATTTTTAGACTAAAATTATATAAATCAGGTCAAATAGCATTGTGGCAAATGAGATAATTAAAAAAATTTCAAAATTTAAATTGAACTGATTATTAACACTGCATTTATCCCTATAAGAATTTAGAATTGTAAAACTTGAAAAAGTGCAATGTTTTGATTTTAAAATTTATTACTAATGTCATTCCATTTGAATGGTGAGAAAAAAAATATTTAAAAATGTTAAAAGCACAAAAATACAAGTATTGGACTCAATTGTATAAATTCCACTTTAATGGATAAAAATTATAAATAGCAATCACAAGTTTCAATATGATGTCGAGCATATTACGCATGAGGGGGTCGGGCAAAGTTCTTATTAGAGTCCCTTGCATTTGCTTTTTCTTATGTTGTATATTTTTAGACTAAAATTATATAAATCAATTCAAATAGCGTTATGGCAAAAGAGATAATGAAAAAAATTACAAAATTTAAATCCAACTGATTATTAACAGTGTATTTATCGCTATAGGAATTTAGAATTCTAAAAATTGAAAAAGTGCAATGTTTAGATTTTAAAATTTATTGCTAATGTCATTGCATTTGAATGATGAGAAAAATATAATATCTGAAAATGTTAAATACACAAAAAGACAAGTATTGCACTCAATTGTATAAATTACGCTGTAGTAGAAGAAAATTATAAATAGCAATCTTAAGTTTCAATGTGAGGTCAAGCATATTTCACTTGAGGGGGATGGGCAAACTTCTTTTTAGAGTCCCTTGCATTTACTTTTTCATATGTTGTATATTTGTGGACTAAAATTATATAAATCAGTTCAAATAGCATTGTGGCAAATGAGATAATTAAAAAAATTTCAAAATTTAAATTGAACTGATTATTAACACTGCATTTATCCCTATAAGAATTTAGAATTGTAAAAATTGAAAAAAAGCAATGTTTTGATTTTAAAATTTATTACTAATGTCATTCCATTTGAATGGTGAGTAAAATATAAAATTTGAAAATGTTAAATACACAAAAATACAAGTATTGGACTCAATTTTATAAATTACACTTTAGTGGATAAAAATTATAAATAATAATCCCAAGTTTCAATGTTAAGTCGAGCATATTACGTGTGAGGGAGGTGGGCAAAGTTCTTATTAGAGTCCCTTGCATTTGCTTTTTCTTATGTTGTATAATTTTAGACTAAAATTATATAAATCATTTCAAATAGCATTATGGTAAAGGAGATAATTAAAAAAATTTAAAATTTTAAATTGAACTGATTATTAACAGTGCTTTTGTCCCTATAGGAGTTTAGAATTCTCAAAATTGAAAAAGTGTAATGTTTAGATTTTAAAATTTATTGCTAATGTCATTGCTTTTGAATGGTGAGAAAAACATAATATTTGAAAATGTTAAATACACAAAAATACAAATATTAGACTCAATTTTATAAATTACACTTTAGTGGAAAAAAAATTATAAATAGCAATCCCAAGTTTCAATGTTAGGTTGAGCATATTGTCTTGAGAGGGTTGGGCAAATTTCTTATTAGAGTCCCTTGTATTTGCTTTTTCTTATGTTGTATATTTTTAGACTAAAATTGTATAAATCATTTCAATTAGTGCTGTGGCAAAGGAGATAATTAAAGAAATTTCAAATTTTCGATTCAACTCATTATTAACAGTGCATTTATCCCTATAAGAATTTAGAATTTTAAAAATTGAAAAAGTTTAATGTTTAGATGGACAAAAATGTTTGAAAATGGTGAGAAAAATATAATATTTGAAAATGTTAAATGGACAAAAATACAAGTATTGGACTCACTTGTATAAAACACACTTTAGTGGATGAAAATTATAAATAGCAATCCTATGTTTCAATGTTAGGTCGAGCATATTGTGCTTGAGGGGGGTGGGGAAAATTTTTATTAGAGTACATTGCATTTTCTTTTTCTTATGCTGTATGTTCTTAGATGAAAACTATATAAATCATTTCAAATAGCATTGAGGCAATGGAAATAAGAAAAAAAATTTGAAAATTTAAATTCAACTAATTATTAAGAATGCATTTATCCCTATAGGAATTTAGAATTCTAAAAATTGAAAAAGTGCAATGTTTTAATTTTAAAATTTATTGCCAATGCCATTACATTTGAATGGTGAGAAAAAAATAATATTTGAAAATGTTAAATGCACAAAAATACAAGTATTGGACTCAATTGTATAAATTACACTTGAGTGGAAAAAAATTTTAAATAGCAATCCCAAGTTTCAATGTTAGGTCGAGTATATTGCGCTTGAAGGGGTTGGGCAAACATCTTATTAGAGTCCCTTGCATTTGCTTTTTCTTATGTTGTATACTTTTAGACTAAAATTACATAAATCATTTCAAATAGCATTGTGGCAAAGCAGATAAATTTAGAATTCTTAAAATTGAAAAAGTGCAATGTTTAGATTTTCAAATTTATTGTTAATGTCATTGCATTTCAATGGTGAGATAAACATAATATTTGAAAATGTTAAATGCACAAAAATACAAGTATTGGACTCAATTGTATAAATTAAACTTTAGTGGAAAAAAATTATAAATAGGTATCTCAAGTTTCAATGTTAGGTCGAGCATATTCCATTTGAGGGGGGTAGGCAAACTTCTTATTAGAGTCCCTTGCATTTGTTTTTTCTTATTTTGTATGTTTTTTGACTAAAATTATATAAATCAGTTCAAATAGCGTTGTGGCAAAGGACATAATGAAAAAAATTTCAAAATTTAAATCCAACTAATTATTAATAGTGCATTTATCCCTATAGGAATTTAGAATTCTAAAAATTGAAAAGTGCAATGTTTAGATTTTAAAATTTATTACTAATGTCATTGCATTTGAGTGGTGAGAAAAACATAATATTTGAAAATGTTAAATAAACAAATTGGACTAAATTGTATGCAATACAATTTAGTGGAAGAATAATATAAATAGCAATTGCAAGTTTTAATATTAGGTCGAGCATATTGCGCTTGAGGTGGGTGGGCAAACTTCTTATTAGAGTTCCTTGCATTTGCTTTTCCTTATGTTGTATACTTTTAGAGTAAAATTATATAAATCATTTCAAATAGCATTGTGGCAAAGAAGATAATTGAAGAAATTTTGAAATTTCGATTCAATTGATTATTAACAGTGCATTTATCCCTATAGAAATTTAGAATTCTAAAAATTGAAAAAGTGCAATGTTTTGGTTTTGAAATTTATTGCTAATGCCATTACATCTGAATGGTGAGAAAAATATAATATTTGAAAATGTTAAATGCACAAAAATATAAGTATTGGACTCAATTGTATAAAACACACTTTAGTGGATGAAAATTATAAATAGCAATCCTATGTTTCAATGTTAGGTCGAGCATATTGCACTTGAGGGGGGTCGGGAAACTTCTTATTAGAGTACATAGCATTTTCTTTTTCTTATGTTGTATGTTCTCAGACGAAAAATATATAAATCTTTTCCAATAGCATTAAGGAAAAGGAGATAAGTAAAAAATTGCAAAATTTAAATTCAACTGATTATTAACAGTGCATTTATCCCTATAGGAATTTAGCATCCTAAAAATTGAAAAAGTGCAATGTTTTGATTTCTAAATTTATTGCTAATGTCATTACATCTGAATGGTGAGAAAAGATAATATTTGAAAATGTTAAATAAACAAAAATACAAGTATTGGATTCAATTGTATAAAAGACACTTTAGGAGTTGAAAATATTAAATACACAAAAATACAAGTATTGGACCCAATTGTATAAATTACACTTTAGTGGAAGAAAATTATAAATAGAAATCTCAAGTTTTAATGTTAAGTCAAGCATATTGCGCTTGAAGGGGGTAGGCAAGCTTCTTATTAGAGACCCTTGCATTTGCTTTTTCTTATGTTGTATATTTATAGACTAAAATTATATAAATCATTTCAAATAACATTGTGGTAAAGGAGATAATTAAAAAAATTTTAAAATTTAAATTCAACTTATTATTAACAGTGCATTTATCCCTATAGGAATTTATAATTCTAAAAATTGAAATAATTTTTAAATTTATAACTAATGCCATTACATCAGAATGGTGAGAAAACATAATATTTGAAAATGTTAAATAAACAAAAATACAAGTATTGGACTCAATTATATACAATACACTTTAGTGGAAGAATAATATAAAGAGCAATCGCAAACTTCAATATTAAGTTGACCATATTGTGCTTGAGGGGGGTTGGGAAACTTCTTATTAGGGCCCATTGCATTTCCTTTTTCTTATGTTGTATGTTTTTAGACTAAAACTACATAAATTATTTCAAATAGCATTGAGGCAAAGGAGATAACTAAAAAGATTTCAAAATTTAACTTCAACTGATTATTAACAGTGCATTTATCCTTATAGGAATTTAGAATTCTAAAATTGAAAAAGTGCAATGTTTTCATTTTAAGATTTATTGCTAATGTCATTACATTTGAATGGTGAGAAAATATAATATTTGAAAATGTTAAATAAAAAAAAATACAAGTATTGGACTCAATTCTATACAATACACTTTCGTGGAAGAATAATATAAATAGCAATCACAAACTTCAATATTAGGTTAAGCATATTGCGTTTGAGGTGGGTGGGGAAAATTCTTATTAGAGTCCATTGCATTTTCTTTTTCTTATGTTGCATGTTTTTAGACAAAAACGATATAAATCATTTCAAATAGCATTGAGACAAAGAAGATAAAAAAAATTCAAAATTTAAATTCAACTGATTATTAACAGTGCATTTATCCCTATAGGAATTTAGAATTCTAAAAATTGAAAAAGTGCAATATTTTCATTTTTAAATTTATTACTAATGTCATTACATCTGAATGGTGAGAAAACATACTACTTGAAAATGTTAAATAAAGAACAATACAAGTATTGGACTCAATTGTATGCAATACACATTAGTGGAAGAATAATATAAATAGCAATTGCAAGCTCAATATTAGGTTGAGCATATTTCGCTTGAGGGGAGTGGGGAAACTTCTTATTAAAATCCCTTACATTTGCTTTTTCTTATGTT
This sequence comes from Bruguiera hainesii, assembly GCA_023213295.1. Classification (NCBI taxonomy): domain Eukaryota; kingdom Viridiplantae; phylum Streptophyta; class Magnoliopsida; order Malpighiales; family Rhizophoraceae; genus Bruguiera; species Bruguiera hainesii. The sequence continues at coordinate 113,288 of JAHOYR010005865.1, read as the reverse complement.
GTATATTTTTAGACTAAAATTATATAAATCATTTCACATAATATTGTCACAAAGGAGATAATTAAAAAAAAATTCAAATTTAAATTAAACTGATTATTAATAGTGCATTTATCCCTATAAGAATTTAAAATTTAAAAATTGAAAAACTTCAATGTTTTGATTTTTAAATTTATTGCTAATACCATTACATTTGAATGGTGAGAAAAACATAATATTTGCAAATGTTAAATACACAAAAATACAATTATTGGACTTAATTGTATATATTGCACTTTAGTGGAAGAAAATTATAAATAGCAATCCCAAGTTTGAATTTTAAGTCAAGCATATTGCACTCGAGGGGAGTGGGCAAAATTGTTATTAGATTCCCTTGCATTTGCTTTTTCTTATGTTGTATATTTTTGGACTAAAATTATATAAATCATTCTAAATAGCATTGTGTCAAAGGAGATAATTAAAAAAATTTCAAATTTTAATTTATATTGATTATTAACAGTGCATTTATCCTTATAGGAATTTGGAATTCTAAAAATTGAAAAAGTGCAATGTTTTCATTTTTAAATTTATTGCTAATGCCATTACATCTGAATGGTGAGAAAACATAATATTTGAAAATGTTAAATAAACAAAAATACAAATATTGGACTCAATTTTATATAATACACTTTAATGGAAGAGTCCCTTGCTTTTGTTTTTACTTATGTTGTATATTTTTAGAGTAAAAGGATATAGATCCTTTCAAATAACATTGTGGCAAAGGTGATAATTAAAAAAATTTTAAAATTTAAATTCAACTGAATATTAATAGCACATTTATCCTTATAGGATATTAGAATTCTAAAATTGAAAAAGTGTAATGTTTTGATTTTTAAATTTATTGCTAATGTCATCACATTTGAATGGTGAGAAAAACATAATATTTGAAAATGTTAAATACACAAAAATACAAGTATTGGACTCATTAGTATAAATTACACTTTTGTGGAAAAATATTATAAATAGCAATTCCAAGTTTCAATATTAGGTCGAGTGTATTATGCTTGAGGGTGGTGGGCAAACTTTTGGTTAGAGTCCCATGTATTTGCTTTTGCTTATGTTGTATATTTTTAGACTGAAATTATATAAATCATTTCAAATAACATTGTGGCAAAGGAGATAATTAAAAATATTTTTAAATTAAATTCAACTGATTATTCACAATGCATTTATCCTTATAGGAATTTAGAATTCTAAAATTGAAAAAGTACAATGTTTTGATTTTAAAATTTATTGCTAATGCCATTACATTTGAATGGTGAAAAAAAATAATCTTTCAAAATGTTATATAAACAAAAATACAAGTATTGGACTCAATTATATACAATACACTTTAATGGAAGAATAATATAAATAACAATCGCAAACTTCAATATTAGGCTAAGCATATTGCGCTTAGGGGAGTGGGGAAACTTCTTATTAGAGTCCATTGCATTTGTTTTTTCTTATGTTGCACGTTTTTAGACTAAAACTATATAAATCATTTCAAATAGCATTGAAGAAAAGGAGATAACTAAAAATCTATCAAAATTTAAATTCAATTGATTATTAATAGTGCATTTATCCCTATAGGAATTTAGAATTCTAAAAATTGAAAAAGTGCAATGTTTTGATTTTCAAATTTATCACTAATGTCATTATATTTGAATGGTGAGAAAATCATAATATTTGAAAATATTAAATAAACAAAAACACATGTATTGGACTCAATTATATACAATACACTTTAGTGAAAGAATAATATAAATAGCAATTGCAAACTTCAATATTAGGTTGAGCATATTATGCTTGAGGGCAGTGGGGAAACTTCTTGTTAGAGTTCATTGCTTTTACTTTTTATTATGTTGTATATTTTTAGACTAAAATGATATCGATAATTTGAAATAACATTGTGGCAAAGGTGATAATTAAAAAAATTTTAAAATTTAAATTCAACTAATTATTAATAGTGCATTTATCCTTATAGGATATTAGAATTCTAAAATTGAAAAAGTGTAATGTTTTGATTTTTAAATTTATTGCTAATACCATTACATCTGAATGGTGAGAAAATCATAATATTTGAAAATATTAAATAAACAAAAACACATGTATTGGACTCAATTATATACAATACACTTTAGTAAAAGAATAATATAAATAGCAATTGCAAACTTCAATTTTAGGTTGAGCATATTGCGTTTAAGGGGGTTGGGGAAACACCTTATTAGAGTCCCTTGCTTTTGCTTTTTCTTATGTTGTATATTTTTAGACTAAAATGATATAGATCATTTCGAATAACATTGTGGTAAAGGTGATAATTAAAAAAAATTAAAATTTAAATTCAACTGAATATTAACAGCACATTTATCCTTATAGAATATTAGAATTCTAAAATTGAAAAAGTGCAATGTTTTGATTTTTAAATTTATTGCTAATGCCATCACATTTGAATGGTGAGAAAAACATAATATTTGAAAATGTTAAATACACAAAAATACAAGTATTGGACTCAATTTTATAAATTGCACTTTAGTGGAAGAAAATTATAAATAGCAATTCTAAGTTTCAATGTTAGGTCAAGCGTATTGTGCTTGAGGGGGGCAGGCAAACTTCTGATTAGAGTCTTGTGCATTTGCTTTTGCTTATGTTGTATATTTTTAGACTAAAATTATATAAATTGTTTCAAATAACATTATGGCAAAGGAGGTAATTAAAAAAATTTTAAAATTTAAATTCAACTAATAATTAATAATGCATTTATCCCTACAGGAATGTAAAATTCTATAATTGAAAAAGTGTAATGTTTTGATTTTTAAATTTATTGCTAATGTCATTACATTTGAATGCTTAGAAAAACATAATATTTGAAAATGTTAAATACACAAAAATACAAGTATTGGACTTAATTGTATAATTTACACTTTAGTGGAAGAAAATTATAAATAATAATCCCGAGTTTCAATGTTAGGTCGAGAATATTGTGCTTGAGGGGGTGGACAAACTTCTTATTAGAGACCCTTGTATTTGCTTTTTCTTATGTTGTATATTTTTAGACTAAAATTATAGAAATCATTTCAAATAGCATTATGGAAAAGGAGATAATTAAAAAAATTTCAAAATTTAAATTCAACTTATTATTAACAGTGCATTTATCCCAATAGGAATTTGGAATTTTAAAAATTGAAAAAGTGAAATGTTTTGATGTTTAAATTTATTACTAATGTCATTTCATCTAAATGGTGAGAAAACATAATATTTGAAGTTGTTATATAAACAAAAATACAAGTGTTGAACTCAATTGTATAAATTACACTTTAGTGGAAGAAAATTATAAATAGCAATCCCAACTTTCAATGTTAGGTCGAGCATATTGCGCTTAAGGTGGGTGGGCAAACATCTTATTATAGTCCATTGCATTTCCTTTCTTATCTTATATGTTTTCAGACTAAAACTATATAAATCATTTCAAATAGCATTGAGGCAAAGGAGATTACTAAAAACATTTCAAAGTTTAAATTCAATTGATTAGTGCATTTATTCCTATAGGAATTTAGAATTTTAAAAATTGAAAAAGTGCAATGTCTTGATTTTTAAATTTATTGCTAATACCATTACATTTGAATGGTGAGAAAAATATAATATTTGAAAAAGTTAAATAAACAAAATTACAAGTATTGGACTCAATTGTATGCAATACACTTTAGTGGAAGAATAATATAAATAGCAATCACAAGCTTTAATATTAGGTTGAACCTATTGCGCTTGAGGGGGGGTGGGGAAACTTCTTATTAGAGTCCCTTGCACTTCCTTTTTCTTATGTTGTACATTTTTAGATTGAAACTATATAAATCATTTCAAATTGCATTGAGGCAATGGAGATAACTTAAAAAAATTTCAAATTTTAAATTTAACTGATTATTAACAATGCATTTATCCCTATAGGAATTTAGAATTCTAAAAATTGAAAAAGTGCAATATTTTGATTTTTAAATTTATTGCTAAAGTCATTACATTTGAATGGTGAGAAAAACGCAATATTTGAAAATGTTAAACACACAAAAATACAAGTATTGGACTTAATTGTATAAATTACACTTTAGTGGAAACAATCCCAAGTTTCAATGTTAGGTTGAGTATATTATGCCTGAGGGGGGTGGGCAAACTTCTTATTAAAGTCCCTTGCATATGTTTTTTCTTATGTTGTATATTTTTAGAGTAAAATTATATAAATCTTTTCAAATAGCATTGTGGCAAAAAACATAATTAAAAAAATTTGAAAATTCTAATTCAACCCATTATTAACCGTGCATTTATCTCTATAGAAATTTCGAATTCTAAAATTGAAAAAGTGCAATGTTTAGATTTTAAAATTTATCGCTAATCTCATTGCATTTGAATGGTGAGCAAAACATAATATTTGACAATGTTAAAAACACAAAAATACAAGTATTGGACTCAATTGTATAAATTACACTTTATTGGAAGAAAATTATAAATAGCAATTCCAAGTTTCAATGTTTGGTCGAGCATATTGCGCTTGAGGGGGGTGGGCAAACTTCTTATTAGGGTCTCTTGCATTTGCTTTTTCTTATGTTGTATATTTTTAGGCTAAAATTATAAACATCAATTCAAATAGCATTGTGGCAAAGAAGATAATTAAAAAAATTTCAAAATTTAAATTCAACTGATTATTAACAGTGTGTTTGCACCTATAGGAATTTTGAATTCAAAAAATTGTAAAAGTGCAATGTTTTGATTTTAAAATTTATTGCTAATGCCTTTACATTTGAATGGTGAGAAAAACATAATATTTGTAAATGTTAAATAAACAAAAATATAGGTATTGGACTCAATTGTATATAATACACTTTAGTGGAAGAATAATATAAATAGCAATCGCAAGTTTCAATGTGAGGTTGAGCATATTGTGCTTGAGGGGGGTGGGGAAATTTCTTATTAGAGTGCATTCCATTTCCTTTTTCTTATGTTGTATGTTTTTAGACTAAAACTATATAGATCATTTCAAATAGCATTGAGGCAAAGGAGATAATTAAAAAAATTTCAAATTTTAAATTAAACTGATTATTAATAGTGCAGTTATCCCTATTGGAATTTAGAATTCTAAATATTGAAAAAGTGCAATATTTTGATTTTAAAATTTATTGCTAATGCCATTATATTTGAATGGTGAGAAAAACATAATATTTGAAAATGTTAAATAAACAAAAATACATGTATTGGACTCAATTGTATGCAACAAAATTTAGTGGAAAAATAATATAAATAGTAATTGCAAGTTTCAATTTTAGGTCGAGCATATTATGCTTGAGGGGGGTGGGCAAACTTCTTATTAGAGTCCCTTGCATTTGCTTTTTCTTATGTTGTATATTTTTAGATTAAAATTATATAAATCATTTCGAATAGCATTGTGGCAAAGGAGATAATTAAAAAATTTCAAAATTTAAATTCAACTGATTATTAACAGTACTTTTGTCCCTATAGTAATTTAGAATTCTAAAAATTGAAAAAATGCAATGTTTTGATTTTGAAATTTATTGCTAATGTCATTACATTTGAATGGTGAGAAAAACATAATATTTGAAAATGTTAAATACACACAAGTATTGGACTCAATTGTATAAAATACACTTTAGAAATAGGAATCGCACGCTTCAATATGAGGTTGAGCATATTGTGCTTGAGGGGGGTGGGGAAACTTTTTATTAGAGTCCATTGCATTTCCTTTTTCTTATGTTGTATGTTTTTACACTAAAACTATATAAATCATTCCAAATAGCATTGAGGCAAAGGAGATAACTAAAAAAATTTTAAAATTTAAATTCAACTGATTATTAATAGTGCTTTTGTCCCTATAGGAATTTAGAATTCTAAAAACTAAAAAAGTGCAATGTTTTGATTTTGAAATTTATTGTTAATGTCATTGCATTTGAATGGTGAGAAAACATAATATTTGAAAATGTTAAATACACAAAAATACAAGTATTGGACTCAATTGTATAGAATATACTTTAGAAATAGGAATCGGACGCTTCAATATGTGGTTGGTTGAGCATATTGTGCTTGAGGGGGGTGGGGAAACTTCTTATTAGAGTCCATTGCATTTCCTTTTTCTTATGTTGTATGTTTTTAGACTAAAATTATATAAATCATTTCAAATAGCATTGAGGCAATGGAGATTACTAAAAAAATTTGAAAATTTAAATTCAACTAATTATTAACAGTGCATTTATCCCTATAGGAATTTAGAATTCTAAAAATTGAAAAAGTGTAATGTTTTGAATTTAAAATTTATTGCTAATGCTATTACATTTGAATGGTGAGAAAAACATAATATTTGAAAATGTTATATAAACAAAAATACATGTATTGAACTCAATTTTATGTAATACAATTTAGTGGAAAAATATTATAAATAGCAATCACAAGCATCAATATTAGGTCGAACATATTGTGCTTGAGGGGGGTGGGCAAACTTCTTAATAGAGTCCCTTGCATTTGCTTTATCTTATGTTGTATATTTTTAGACTAAAATTATATAAATCATTTCAAATAGCATTGCGGAAAAAGAGATAATTAAAAAAATTTCAAAATTTAAATTCCACTGATTATTAACAGTGTATTTATCTCTATAGGAATTTAGAATTCTAAAAATTGAAAAAGTGTAATGTTTTGATTTCTAAATTTTTGCCATTACATTTAAATGGTGACAAAAACATAATATTTCAAAATGTTAAATACACAAAAATACAAGTGTTCGACTCAATTGTATAAATTACACTTTAGTGGAAGAAAATTAGAAATAGCAATGCTAAGTTTCAATGTTAAGTTGAGCATATTGCGCTTGAGGGGGGTGGGTAAACTTCTTATTCGAGTCCCTTGCATTTGCTTTTTCTTATGCTGTATATTTTTAGAAAAAAATTATATAAATCATTTCAAACAGTATTGTGGCAAAGCAGATAATTAAAAAAATTTCAAAATTTAAATTCAACTGATTATTAAAAGTTCATTTATCCCTATAGGAATTTAGAATTCTAAAAATTGTAAAAGTGCAACTTTTACATTTTAAAATTTATTGCTAATGTCATTGCATTTGAATGGTGAGAAAAAGATAATATTTGACAATGTTAAATACACAAAAATACAAGTATTGGACTCAATTGTATAAATTACACTCTAGTGGGAGACAATTATAAATAGCAATCCCAAGTTTCAATGTTAGGTCGAGCATATTGCGCTTGAGGGGGATAGGCAAATTTTTTGTTAGAGTCCCTTGCATTTGCTTTTTCTTATATTTTATATTTTTAAACTAAAATTATAGAAATCTTTTCAAATAGTATTGTGGCAAAGGAGATAATTAAAAAAATTTAAAAATTGAAAAAGTACAATGTTTAGATTTTAAAATTTATTGGTAATGTCATTGCATTTTAATGGTGAGAAAAACATAATATTTGAAAATGTGAAATACACAAAAATACAAGTGTTGGACTCAATTGTATAAATTATACTTTTGTGGACTAAAATTAAAAATAGTAATCTCAGATTTCAAAGTTAGGTTGAGCGTATTACGCTTGAGGGGGGTGGGCAAACTTCTAATTAGAGTCCCTTGCATTTACTTTTTCTTATGTTGTATATTTTTAGAATAAAATTATATAAATCATTTCAAATAGTATTGTGTCAAAGCAGATAATGAAAAAAATTTCACAATTTAAATTCAACTGATTCTTAAAAGTGCATTTATCCCTATAAGAATTTGGAATTCTAAAAATTGAAAAAGTGCAATGTTTAGATTTTAAAATTTATTGCTAATGCCATTGTATTTGAATGGTGAGAAAAACATAATATTTGACACTATTAAATACACAAAAATACAAGTATTAGACTCAATTGTATAAATTACACTTTAGTGGAAGAAAATTATAAATAACTGTCCCCAGTATCAAAGTTTGGTCGAGAATATTGCGCTTGAGGAGGGTGGGCAAACTTCCTATTAGAATCCCTTGCATTTGCTTTTTCTTATGTTGTATATTTTTAGACAAAAATTATATAAATCTTTTCAAATAGCATTGTAGCAAAGGAGATAATTAAAAAAACAACAAAATTTCAATTCAACTCATTATTAACAGTGCATTTATCTCTATAAGAATTTAGAATTCAAAAAATTCAAAAAGTGCAAGGTTTAGATTAAAAAATTTATTACTAATGCCATTGCATTTCAATGGTGAAAAAAACATAATATTTCAAAATGTTAAATACACAAAAATACAAGTATTCGACTACATTGTATAAATTACACTTTAATGGAAGAATATTATAAATAGCGATGCCAAGTTCCAATGTTAAGTCGAGCATATTGTGCTTGAGGGGGGTGGGGAAACTTCTTATTAGAGTCCCTTGCATTTGCTTTTTCTTACGTTGTATATTTTTAGACTAAAATTATATAAATCATTCCAAATAGTATTGTGGCAAAGGAGATAATTAAAAAAACAAAAAAATTCCAATTCAACTCATTATTAAGAGTGCATTTATCCCTATAGGAATTCAGAATTCTAAAAATTGAAAAAGTGCAATGTTTAGATTTTAAAATTTATTGCTAATGTCATTGCATTTTAATGGTGAGAAAAACATAATATTTGAAAATGTTAAATACATAAAAATACAAGTCTTGGATTTAATTTTATAAATTGCACTTTAGTGGAAGAAAAATATAAAAAGCAATCCCCTGTTTTAGTGTTAAGTCTAGCATATTGCACTTGAGGAGGGTGGGCAAACTTCTTATTAGAGTCCTTTGCATGTGCTTTATCTTATGTTGTATATTTTTAGACTAAAATTATGTAAATCATTTCAAATAGCATTGTGGAAAAGGAGATAATTAAAAAATTTTCAAAATTTACATTCCACTAATTATTAACAATGCATTTATCCCTATAGGAATTTAGAATTCTAAAAATTGAAAAAGTGCAATGTTTTGATTTCTAAATTTTTGCCATTATATTTAAATGGTGAGAAAAACATAATATTTGAAAATGTGAAGTAAACAACATTACATGTATTGGACACAATTGTCTGCAATACATTTTAGTGCTAGAATATAATAAATATCAATTGCAAGTTTCAATATTAGGTCGAGCATATTGCGCTTGATGGGGGGTGGGCAAATTTCTTGTTGGAGTCCCTTGCATTTGCTTTTTCTTATGTTGTATATTTTTAGACTAAAATTATACAAATCTTTTCAAATAGTATTATGTCAAAGGAGATAATTAAAAAAATTTAAAAATTGAAAAAGTGTGAGGTTTAGATTTTAAAATTTATTGCTAATGTCATTGCATTTGAATGGTGAGAAAAACATAATATTTGACAATGTTAAATACACAAAAATACAAGTATTGGACTCAATTTTATCAATTACACTTTAGTGGAAGAAAATTATATAGCAGTCCCAAGTTTCAATGTTAGGTCGAGAATATTGCGCTTAAAGAGGATGGGCAAACTTCCTATTAGAGTCTCTTGCATTTTCTTTTTCTTACGTTGTATATTTTTAGACTAAAATTATATAAATCGTTTCAAATAGTATTGTGGCAAAGGAGATAATTAAAAAAACAACAAAATTTCAATTCAACTAATTATTAACAATGCATTTATCCTTATAGGAATTAAGAATTCTAAAATTTGAAATAGTGCAATGTTTAGATTTTAAAATTTATTGCTAATGTCATTGCATTTTAATGGTGAGAAAAACATAATATTTGAAAATGTTAAATACATAAAAATACAAGTATTGGATTTAATTTTATAAATTGCACTTTAGTGGAAGAAAAATATAAAAAGCAATCCCCTGTTTTAGTGTTAAGTCTAACATATTGCACTTGAGGAGGGTGGGCAAATTTCTTATTAGAGTTCTTTGCATTTGCTTTATCTTATGTTGTATATTTTTAGACTAAAATTATGTAAATCATTTCAAATAGCATTGTGGAAAAGGAGATAATTAAAAAATTTTCAAAATTTACATTCCACTAATTATTAACAATGCATTTATCCCTATAGGAATTAAGAATTCTAAAAATTGAAAAAGTGCAATGTTTAGATTTTAAAATTTATTGCTAATGTCATTACTTTTCGATGGTGAGAGAAACATAATATTTCAAAATGTTAAATACAAAAAAATACAAGTATTGAACTCAATTCTATAAATTACACTCTAGTGGAAGAAAATTATAAATAGCAATCCCAAATTTCAATGTTAGGTTGAGCATATTGCGCTTGAGGGGGGTAGGCAAACTTCTTATGAGAGTCCCTTGTATTTGTTTTTTCATATGTTGTATATTTTTAGACTAAAATTATATAAATCATTTCAAATAGCATTGTGGCAAAGAACATAATTAAAAAAATTTGAAAATTCTAATTCAACCCATTATTAACCGTGCGTTTATCCCTATAGAAATTTCGAATTCTAAAATTGAAAAAGTGCAATGTTTAGATTTTAAAATTTATTGCTAATGTCATTACATTTTAAGGGTGAGAAAAACATATTATTTGAAAATGTTAAATACACAAAAATACAAGTATTGGAATCAATTGTATAAATTATACTTTAGTGGAAGAAAATTATAAAAAGCAATCCCAAGTTTCAATGTTAGGTTAAGCATATTGCACTTGAGGGGGGTGGGCAAACTTCTTATTAGAGTCCCTTGCACTGGTTTTTTCTTATGTTGTATATTTTTAGACTAAAATTATATAAATCATTTCAAATAGCATTGTGGCAAAGAACATAATTAAAAAAATTTGAAAATTCTTATTCAACCCATTATTAATCGTGCATTTATTCCTATAGAAACTTCGAATTCTAAAATTGAAAAAGTGCAATGTTTAGATTTTAAAATTTATCGCTAATTTCATTGCATTTGAATGGTGAGAAAAACATAACATTTGAAAATGATAAATACACAACAATATAAGTATTGGACTCAATTATATAAATTACACTTTAGTGGAAGAAAATTATAAATAGCAGTCTTAAGTTTCAATGTTAGGTTGAGCATATTGCACTTGAGGGGGGTGGGCAAACTTCCTATTAGAGTCCCTTGCATTTGCTTTTTCTTACGTTGTATATTTTTAGACTAAAATTATATAAATCATTTCAAATAGTATTGTGACAAAGGAGATAATTAAAGGAACAACAAAATTTCAATTCAACTCATTATTAATAGTGCATTTATCCTTATAGGAATTAAGAATTCAAAAATTTGAAAAAGTGCAATGCTTTAAAATTTTTTGCTAATGTCATTTTATTTGAATGGTGAGAAAAACATAATATTTGAAAACTTTAAATGCATAAAAATACAAGTATTGGACTCAATTGTATAAAGTACACTTTACTGGAAAAAAATTATAAATAGCTATCCCAAGGTTCAATGTTAGGTCAAGCATACTGCGCTTGATGGGGTTAGGCAAACTTCTTAGTAGAGTCCCTTACATTTGCTTTTTCTTAAGTTGTATATTTTTAGACTAAAATTATATAGATCATTTCAAAAATTATTGTGGCAAAAGAGATCATTAAAAAAATTTCAAAATTTAAATTCAACAGATTATTTGCAATGCATTTATCCCTATAGGAATTTAAAATTCTAAAAATTCAAAAAGTGCAATGTTTAGAATTTAAAATTTTTTGCTAATGTCATTGCATTTTAATGGTGAGAAAAACATAATATTTGACAATGTTAAATACACAAAAATACATGTATTGGACTCAATTGTATAAATTACACTATAGTGGAAGACAATTACAAATAGATATCCTAAATTTCAATGTTAGGTCGAGCATATTGTGCTTGAGGGGCGTGGGCAAACTTCTTATTAGAATCCCTTGCATTTGCTTTTTCTTAAGTTGTATATTTTTAGACTAAAATTATATAGATCATTTCAAAAATTATTGTGGCAAAAGAGATAATTAAAAAAATTTCAAAATTTAAATTCAACTGATTATTAATAGTGCATTTATCCTTATAGGAATTTAGAATTCTAAAAATTGAAAAAGTGCAATGTTTTGGTTTTGAAATTTATTGCTAATGCCATTACATCTGAATGGTGAGAAAAACATAATATTTGAAAATGTTAAATGCACAAAAATATAAGTTTTGGACTCAATTGTATAAATTACACTTTAGTGGAAAAAAATATATAAATAGCTATCCCAAGGTTCAATGTTAGGTCGAGCATATTGCACTTGAGGGGGTTGGGCAAACTTCTTATTAGAGTCCCTTGCATTTGCTTTTTATTATATGGTATATTTTTAGACTAAAATTATATAAATCATTTCAAAAATTATTGTGGCAAAAGAGATCATTAAAAAAATTTCAAAATTTAAATTTAACTGATGATTAACAATGCATTTATCCTTATAGGGCTTTAGAATTCTAAAAATTGAGAAAATATAATGTTTTGATTTTTAAATTCATTGGTAATGCCATTACATTTGAATGGTGAGAAAAAAAATAATATTTGAAAATGTTAAATGCACAAAAATACAAGTATTAAACTCAATTGTATAAATTACACTTTAGTGGAGAAAAATTATAAATAGCAATCCCAAGTTTCAATGTTAGGTCGACCATATTGCGGTTGAGGGGGTTGGGCAAGCTTCTTATTAGAGTCCCTTGCATTTAGTTTTTCTTAAGTTGCATATTTTTAAACTAAAATTATATAAATTATTTCAAAAATTATTGTGGCAAATTGCTAATGTCATTGCATTTGAATAGTGAGAAAAACATAATATTTAAAAATGTTAAATATAGAAAAATTCAAGTATTGGACTCAATGGTATAAATTATGCTGGAGTGGAAGAAAATTATAAATAGCAATCCCAAATTTCAATGTTTAGTGGAGCATATTACGCTTTAGGGGGCTGGGCAAACTTCTTTTTATAGTCCCTTTGATTTGCTTTTTCCTATGCGGTATATTTTTAAACTAAAATTATATAAATAAGTTCAAATAGCATTGTGGCAAAGGAGATAATTAAAAAAATTTCAAAATTTCAATTCAACAAATTATTAACAGTGCATTTATCCCTATAGGAATTTAGAATTCCAAAAATTGAAAAAGTTCAATGTTTAGATTTTAAAATTTATTGCTAATGTCATTGCATTTTAATGGTGAGAAAAATATAATATTTGAAAATGTTAAATGCACAAAAATACAAGTATTAGACTCAATTGTATAAATTACACTTTCGTGAAAAAAAATTATAAATATCTATCCTAAGGTTCAATGTTAGGTCGAGCATATTGCGCTTGAGGGGGTTAGGCAAACTTCTTATTATAATCGCTTGCTTTTACTTTTTCTTAAGTAGCATATTTTTAGACTAAAATTATTTAAATCATTTCAAAAATTATTGTGGCAAAAGATATAATTAAAAAATTTCAAAATTTAAATTCAACTGATTATTAGCAGTGCATTTATCCTTATAGGAATTTAGAATTATAAAAATTGAAAAAGTGCAATGTTTAGATTTTAAATTTTTTTGCTAATGTCATTTCATTTGAATGGTGAGAAGAACATAATATTTGAAAATGTTAAGTGCACAAAAATACAAGTATTGGACTCAGTTGTATAAATTACACTTTAGTGGAAAAGAAATTATAAATAGTTATCCCAAGGTTCAGTGTTAGGTTGAGCATATTGCGCTTAAGGGGGTTGGGCAAACTTCTTATTAGTGTCCCTTGTATTTGCTTTTTCGTAAGTTGTATATTTTTAGACTAAAATTATATAAATCATTTCAAAAATTATTGTGGCAAAAGAGATAATTAAAAAAATTTTAAAATTTAAATTTAACTGATTATTAACATTGCATTTATCCTGATAGGAATTTAGAATTCTGAAAATTAAGAAAATGTAATGTTTTGATTTTTAAATTCATTGGTAATGCCATTACATTTGAATGGTGAGAAAAAAAATAATATTTGAAAAGATTAAATGCATAAAAATACAAAAATTAGACTCAATTGTATAAATTACACTTTAGTGGAAAAAAATTATAAATAGCAATTCCAAGTTTCAATATTAGGTCAACCATATTGCAGTTGAGGGGGTTGGGCAAACTTCTTATTAGAGTCCCTTGCATTTAGTTTTTCTTAAGTTGCATATTTTTAGACTAAAATTATATAAATTATTTCAAAAATTATTGTGGCAAATTGCTAATATCATTGCATTTGAGTAGTGAGAAAAACATAATATTTGAAAATTTTGAATACAAAAAAATCCAAGTATTGGACTCAATGGTATAAATTATGCTGTAGTGGAAGAAAATTATAAATAGCAATCGCAAATTTCAATGTTTGGCGGAGCATATTGCGCAGTAGGGGGATGGGCAAACTTCTTTTTATAATCCCTTGGATTTGCTTTTTCTTATGTGGTATATTTTTAAACTAAAATTATATAAATAAGTTCAAATAGCATTGTGGCAAAGGAGATAATTAAAAAAATTTCAAAATTTCAATTCAACAGATTATTAACAGTGCATTTATCCCTATAGGAATTTAGAATTCTAAAAATTGAAAAAGTGCAATGTTTAGATTTTAAAATTCATTGGTAATGTCATTGCATTTGAATGGTGAAAAAAACATAATATTTGAAAATGTTGAATGCACAAAAATACAAGTATTGGACTCAATTGTATAAATTACACTTTGGTGGAAAAAAATTATAAATAGCTATCCCAAGGTTCAATGTGAAGTCGAACATATTACGCTTGAGGGGGTTAGGCAAACTTCCTATTACAGTCGATTGCATTTACTTTTTCTTAAGTTACATATTTTTAGACTAAAATTATATAAATCATTTCAAAAATTATTGTGGCAAAAGAGATAATTAAAAAAATTTCAAATTTTGAATTCAACTGATTATTAGCAATGCATTTATCCCTATAGGAATTTAGAATTCTAAAAATTGAAAAAGTGCAATGTTTTCATTTTGAAATTTATTGCTAATGCCATTACATCTGAATGGTGAGAAAAACATAAGATTTGAAAATGTTAAATGCACAAAAATACAAGTATTGGACTTAATTGTATAAATTACACTTTAGTGGAAAAAAAAAAAAGCTATCCCAAGGTTTAATGTTAAGTTGAGCATATTGCACTTGAGGGGGTTGGGCAAACTTCTTGTTAGAGTCCCTTGCATTTACTTTTTCTTAAGTTGTGTACTTTTAGACTAAAATTATATAAATCATTTCAAAAATTATTGTGGCAAAAGAGATAATTAAAAAATTTCAAAATTGAAATTTAACTTATTATTAACAGTGAGTTTATCCTTATAGGAATTTAGAATTCTTAAAATTGAGAAAATGTAATGTTTTAGTTTTTAAATTCATTGGTAATGCCATTACATTTGAATGATGAGAAAAAAATAATTTTTGAAAATGTTAAATGCACAAAAATACAAGTATTAGACTCAATTGTATAAATTACACTTTAGTGGAAAAAAAATTATAAATAGCAATCTCAAATTTTAATGTTAGGTCGACCATATTGCAGTTGAGGGGGTTGGGCAAACTTCTTATTAGAGTCCCTTGCATTTACTTTTTCTTAAGTTGCATATTTTTAAAGTAAAATTATAGAAATGATTTCAAACAGTATTGTGGTAAAGGAGATAATTAAAAAAATTTCAAAATTTAAATTTAACTAATTATTATCAGTGCATTTATCCCTCTAGGAATTTAGAATTCAAAAAAGTAAAAAAGTGCAATATTTTGATTTTTAAATTTGTTGCTAATGCCATTATATTTGAACGGTGAGAAAGACATAATATTTTAAAGTGTTAAATAAACAACAATACATGTATTGGACATAATTGTATGCAATACAATTTAGTAGAAGAATAATATAAATAGGAATCGCAAGCTCTAATATTAGGTTGAGCATATTACGCTTGAGGGGAGTAGGCAAACTTCTTATTGGAGTCCTTTACCTTTGCTTTTTCTTATGTTGTATATTTTTAAACTAAAATTATATAAATCATTTCAAATAGCATTGTGGCAAAGGAGATAATTTTTTTAAAACTTGAAAAAGTGCAATGTTTAGATTTTAAAATTTATTGCTAATGTCATTGCATTTGAATGGTCAGAAAAATATAATATTTGATAAATTTAAATACACAAAAATACAACAATTAGACTCAATTGTATAAATTAAACTTTAGTTGAAGAAAATTATAAATAGCAATCCCAAGTTTTAATATTAGGTCGAGCATATTACGCTTGAGGGGAGTGGACAAACTTCTTAATAGAGTCCCTTGCATTTGTTTTTTCTTTTATGGTATATTTTTAGGCTAAAATTGTGTAAATCATTTCAAATAGCATTGTGACAAATGAGATAATTAAAAAAATTCCAAAATTTAAATTCAATTGATTATTCAGGGTGCATTTATCCTTATAGGAATTTAGAATTTTAAAAACTGAAAAAGTGCAATATTTTGATTTTAAAATTTATTACTAAAGTCATTGCATTTGAATGGTGAGAAAAACATAATATTTGACAAAGTTAAATACACAAAAATAAAAGTATTGGACTCAATTGTATAAATTACACTTTAGTGGAAGAAAATTATAAATAGCAATCCTAAGTTTCAATGTTAAGTCGAGCATATTGCGGGTGGGCAAACTTCTTATTAGAGTCCCTTGCATTTACGTTTTCTTATGCGGTATATTTTTAGACTAAAATCATATAAATTATTTCAAAGAGCATTGTGGCAAAGGAGATAATGAAAAAATTTCAAAATTTAAATTCAATTGATTATTCACGGTACATTTATCCCTATAGGAATTTAGAATTCTAAAAATTGAAAACGTGCAATTTTTTGATTTTAAAATTTTTTCCTAATGCCATTATATTCGAATGGTGAGAAAGACATAATATTTCAAAGTGTTAAATAAACCACAATACATGTATTAGACAAAATTGTATGCAATATAATTTAGTGGAAGAATAATATAAATAGGAATCACAAGCTTTAATATTAGGTTGAGCATATTGCGCTTGAGAGGGGTAGACAAACTTCTTATTAGATTCCCTTGACTCTGCTTTTTCTTATGTTGTAAATTTTTAGACTAAAATTATATAAATCATTTGAAATAGTATTGAGGCAAAGCAGATAATTAAAAAAGTTTCAAAATTTAAATTCAATTGATTATTAACAGTGCATTTATCCCTATAGGAATTTAGGATTCCAAAAATTGAAAAAGTGCAATGTTTAGATTTTCAAATTTATTGCTAATGTCATTGCATTTGAATAGTGAGAAAAACATAATATTTGACAATGTTAAATACACCAAAATACAAGTATTGGAGTCAATTGTATAAGTTATACTTTTGTGGAAGAAAATTGCAAATAGCAATCCCAAGTTTTAATATTAGGTCGAGCATATTGCGCTTGAGGGGGTGGGCAAACTTCTTATTAGACTCCCTCACCATTGCTTTTTCTTATGTTGTATATTTTTAGACTAAAATTATATAAATCATTTCAAATAGTATTGTTGCAAAGCAGGTAATTAAAAAAATTTCAAAATTTAAATTCATTTGATTATCAACAGTGCATTTATCCCTCTAGGAATTTAGTATTCTAAAAATTGAAAAAGTGCAACGTTTTGACTTTTAAATTTATTGCTAATACCATTACATTTGAATGGTGAGAAAAACATAATATTTAAAAATGTTAAATAAACAACAATTCATGTATTGGACACAATTGTATAAATTACATTTTAGTAGAAGAAAATTATAAATAGCTGTCCCACGTTTCAATGTTAGGTCGAGCATATTGCCCTTGAGAGGGGTGGGCAAACTTCTAATTAGAATCCCTTGTATTTGCTTTTTCTTATGTAGTATATTGTCAGACTAAAATTATATAAATCATTTCAAA
This sequence comes from Bruguiera hainesii, assembly GCA_023213295.1. Lineage (NCBI taxonomy): Eukaryota > Viridiplantae > Streptophyta > Magnoliopsida > Malpighiales > Rhizophoraceae > Bruguiera > Bruguiera hainesii. Next base: position 95,342 of record JAHOYR010005865.1, on the reverse strand, counting down.
TAGCATTGTGGCAAAAGAGATAATGAAAAAATTTTCAAAATTTAAATTCAACTGATTATTCATGATGCATTTATCCCTAAAGGAATTCAGAATTCTAAAAATTGAAAAACTGCAATGTTTTGATTTTTAAATTTATTGCTAATGACATTACATTTGAATTGTGAGAAAAATATAATATTTTAAAGTGTAAAATAAAGAACAATGCATGTATTGGACACAATTGTATGCAATATAATTTAGTGGAAGAATAATATAAATAGCAATCGCATGATTCAATATTAGGTCAAACATATTGCGCTTGAGGGGGGTGGGCAAACTTCTTATTAGAGTCCCTTGCATTTGCTTTCTCTTATGTTGTATATCTTTAAACTAAAATTATATAAATCATTTCAAATAGCATTATGGTAAAGGAGATAATTAAAAAAATTTCAAAATTTAAATTCAACTGATTATTAACAGTGCATTTCTCCCTCTAGGAATTTAGAATTCTAAAAATTGAAAAAGTGCAATATTTTGATTTCCAAATTTGTTACTAATGCCAATACATTTGAATGGTGAGAAAAACATAATATTTCAAAGTGTTAAATAAACAACAATGCATGTATTAGACATAATTGTATACAATACAATTTAGTGGAAGAATAATATAAATAGGAATCGCAAGCTTCAACATGTATTTTTGTGTATTTAACATTTTCAAATATGATGTTTTTCTCACCATTCAAATGTAATGGCATTAGAAATAAATTTTATAATCAAAACATTGCACTTTTTCAATTTTTAGAATTCTAAATTCCTATAAGGATAAATGCATTGTTAATAATCAATTGAATTTAAATTTTGAAATTTTTTTAGTAATCTCGATTACCTCAAGGCTACTTGAAATGATTTATATAATTTTAGTCTAAGAATATACAACATAAGAAAAAGGAAATGCAATGGACTCTAATAAGAAGTTTCCCCACCCCCCTCAAGTGCAATATGCTCGACCTAATATTGAAGTTTGCGATTGCTATTTATGTTATTCTTCCACTAAATTGTATTGCATACAAATAAGTCCAATACATGTATTTTTGTTCCTTTAACATTTTCAAATATTATGTTTCTCTCCCCATTCAAATGTAATGGCATTAGTAATAAATTTTAAAATCAAAACATTGCATTTTTTCAATTTTTTGAATTCTAAATTCCTATAGGGATAAATGCACTGTTAATAATTAGTTGAATTTAAATTTTGAAATGTTTTTAGTAATCTCCATTGCCTTAATTCTATTTGAAATGATTTATATAGTTTTAGTCTAAGAACATACAACATAAGAAAAAGGAAATGCAATGTACTCTAATAAGAAGTTTGCCTATCCCTTTCAAGCGCAATATGCTCAGCCTAATATTGAAACTTACGATAGCTATTTATATTATTCTTCCCCTCAATTGTATTGCATACAATAGAGTCCAATACATGTATTTTTGTGTATTTAACATTTTTAAATATTATGTTTTTCTCACCATTCAAATGTAAAGGCATTAGTAATAAATTTTAAATTCAAAACATTGTACTTTTTCATTTTTTAGAATTCTAAATTCCTATAGGGATAAATGCACTATTCATGATTAGTTGAATTTAAATTTTGAAATTTTTTTAGTAATCTCGATTGCCTTAATGCTATTTGAAAAGTTTTATATAGTTTTAGTCTAAGAACATACAACATAAGAAAAAGGAAATTCAATGGACTCCAATAAGACATTTGCCCATACCCCTTAAGCGTAATATACTTTACCAAATATGGAAGCTTGGAATTGCTATTTATATTATACTTCCACTAAATTGTATTACATACAATTCAGTCTAATACATGTATTTTGTGTATTTAACATTTTCAAATATTATGTTTTTCTCACCATTCAAATATAACCCTAGATGGGATTACAAAACCTTCTTATTACAATTCATTGCTTTTGCTTTTTCTTAAGTAATTTGCTTCAAATTGCTTTGAGGCAAAATAGACAATTCAAAAAATAGCAAAATTTAAATTCAGCAAAGAATTGACAATTCATTTATCCCTAGTAAATTTTAAAATTCTAGAAATTGCAAAAATGCAATATTTTGATTTTTAAATTTATTATTAATGTCGTTTGATTTGATTGGTGAAAAAATACAATATTTGAATATCTTAATCGAACAAAAATACAAGTAATGGACTCAATTGCATAAAATACACTTTAATGGATGAATATTATAAACAGTAATCCCAAGTTTCAATGTTTTGATAAACATATATCCCTAAATTGGAGTGTAGAACCTTCTTATTATAGTCCATTGCTTTTGCTTTTTCTTAAGTAATTTTCCTGAAGATTATATAAATCATTTCAAATTGCGTTGAGGCAAAGGAGACAATTCAGAAAATTGTAAAATTTAAATTCAACAGAGTATCGACAATTCATTTATCCCTACTAGACTTTATAATTCTAAAAATTGAAAAAATGCAATATTTTGATTTTTCAATTTAGTGTTAATGTCGTTGGATTTGATTGGTGAGAAAAATACAATATTTGAATATGTTAATTAAATAAAAATACGAGTAATGGACTCAATTGCATAAAATACACTTTAGTGGATGAATATTATACATAGCAATTTCAGGTTTCAATGTTTTGTTAAGTATAAATCCTTAGATGGGAGTGCAAAACCTTCTTATTACAGTCCATTTCTTTTGCTTTTTCTTAAGTAATTTCCTTGAAAATTATATAAATCATTTCAAATTGTGTTAAGGCAAAGGAGATAATTCAGAAAATTGCAAAATTTAAATTCAATAAACTATTGACACTCCTTAGCAGATTTTATAATTCTAAAAATTGTTAAATTACTTGTTAATGTCGTTTGATCTGATTGGTGAGAAAAATACAATATTTGAATATGTTAATTGAACAAAAATACAAGTGATGGACTCAATTGCATAAAATACACCTTAGTGGATAAATATTATATATAGCAATCCTACGTTTCAATGTTATATGATGCATATATCCCTAGATGGGAGTGTAGAACCTCCTTATTACAATCCATTGCTTTTGCTTTTTCTTAAGTAATTTGCCTGAAGATTATATAAATCATTTCAAATTGCGTTGAGGCAAAGGAGACAATTCAAAAAATTGCAAAATTTAAATTCAATAGATTATTGACAATTTTTTTCCCTAGCAGATTTTAAAATTCTAAAAATTGCAAAAATGCAATATTTTGATTTTTAAATTTGTTGTTAATGTTGTTTGATTTGATTGGTGAGAAAAATACAATATTTGAATAAGTTAATTGAACAAAAATACAAGTAATGGACTCAATTGCATAAAATACACTTTAGTGGATGAATATTATAAATAACAATCTCAAGTTTCAGTGTTGTGTTAAACTTATATCCCTAGATGGGAGTGCAGAACCTTCTTATTACAGTCCATTACTTTTGCTTTTTCTTAAGTAATTTGCCTGAAGATTATATTAATCATTTCAAATTGCGTTGAGGCAAAGGAGACAATTCAGAACATTGTAAAAGTTAAATTCAACAGAATATTGACAATTCAGTTATCCTTATTAGATTTTAAAATTAAAAATTGCAAAATCGAAATATTTTGATTTTTAAATTTATCATTAACGTTGTTTGATTTAATTGGTGAGAAAAATATACTATGTGAAAAATATAATATGTGAATATGTTAATTGAAGAAAAATACAAGTAATGGACTCAAATGCATAAAATACACTTTAATGGAAGAATATTATAAATAGCAGTCTCAAGTTTCAATGCTGTGTTTAGCATATATCACTAGATGAGAGTGTAGAGCTTTCTTATTACGGTCGAGTGCTTTCGGTTTTTCTTAGGTAATTTGCCTGAAGGTTACATAAATTATGTCAAATTGTGTTGAGGCAAAAGAGACAATTCAAAAAATTGCAAAATTTAAATTCAATAGAGTATTGAAAATTCTCTTATCCTTAGCATATTTTAAAATTCTAAAAAGTGCAAAATTGAAATATTTTGATTTTTGAATTTAATGTTAATGTCATTTGATTTAATTGGTGAGAAAAATATAATATGTGAAAAATACAATATTTGAATATGTTAATTGAAAAAAAATACAATTAATGGACTCAATTGCATAAAATACACTTTATTAGATGAATATTATAAATAGCAAACCCAGGTTTCAAAGTTGTGTTAAGCATATATCCCTAGATGGGAGTGTAGAACCTTCTTATTACAGTCCATTGTTTTTGCTTTTTCATAAGTAATTTGCCTGAATATTATATAAATCATTTCAAATTGTGTTAAGGTAAAAGAGACAATTTAAAAAATTGCAAAATTTAAATTCAACAGAGTATTGACAAATCATTTATCCCTAGCAAATTTTAAAATTCCAAAAATTGCAAAAGTGCAATATTTTGATTTTTAAATATTTTATTAAAGTCGTTTGATTTGATAAGTGAGAAAATACAATATTTGAATAAGTTAATTGAACAAAAATACAAATAATGGACTCAATTGCATTAAATACACTTTAGTGGATGAATATTATAAATAGCAATCTCAAGTTTCAAGGTTGTGTGAAGCATATATCCTTAGATAGGGGTGCAGAACCATCTTATTGGAGTTCATTGCTTTTCCTTTTTCTTAAGTAATTTGTATGAACATAGGAATTTTATAAATCATTTCAAATTGCATTGAGGCAAAGGAGAGAATTAAGCAAATTGAAAAATTTAAATTCAATAGATTATTGACAATTTATTTATCCTTAGCAGATTTTAAAATTCTAAAAATTGCAAAAATGGAATATTTTGATTTTTAAATTTGTTTCAATGTCGTTTGATTTTATTGGTAAGAAAAATACAATATTTGAATAAGTTAATTGAAGAAAAATACAAGTATTGGAATCAATTCATAAAATACACTTTAGTGGATGAATATTATAAATGCTAATCTCAAGTTTCAATGTTGTGTTAAGCATATATCCCTAGATGGGAGTACAGAACCTTCTTATTACAGTCTATTGCTTTTACTTTTTCTTAAGTAATTTGCCTGAAAATTATATAAATCATTTCAAATTGCGTTGAGGCAAAGGAGACATTTCAAAAAATTGAAAAATTTAAATTCAACAGAGTATTGACAATTCAGTTATCCCTAGCAGATTTTAAAATTGTAAAAATTGCAAAATTGAAATATTTTGATTTTTATATTTATTGTTAATGTCGTTAGATTTAATTGGTGAGAAAAATGTAATATGTGAAAAATATAATATTTGAATATGTTAATTGAACAAAAATACAAGTAATAGACTCAATTGCATAAAAGACACTTTAGTGGATGAATATTATAAATAGCAATCTCAAGTTTCAAGGTTGTATCAAGCATATATTCCTAGATGGGAGTACGGAACCATCTTATTAGAGTCCATTGCTTTTTGTTTTTCTTAAGTAATTTATCTTAAGTCAAGAATTCTATAAATCATTTCAAATTGCATTGAGGCAAGGGAGACAATTAAGAAAATTGCAAAATTTAAATTCAACAGATTAACGATAATTCATTTATCCTTAGTAGATTTTAAAATTCTAAAAATTGCAAAAATGAAATATTTTGATTTTTCAATTTATTGTTAATGTCATTTGATTTGATTGGTGAGAAAAATACAATATTTAAATATCTTAATTGAACAAAAATACAAGAAATGGACTCAATTGCATAAAATACAATTTAGTGGATGAATATTATAAGTAGCAATCCCACGTTTTAATGTTGTGTTAAGGATATATCTCTAGATGGGAGTGCAGAACCTTCTTATTACAGTTTATTGCTTTTGCCTTTTCTTAAGTAATTTGCTTGAAGATTAAATAAATCATTTAAAATTGCATTAGGGCAAAGGAGACAATTTAGAAAATTGCAAAATTTAAATTCAACAGAGTATTGACAATTCACTTATTCATGGCAGATTTTAAAATTCAAAAAATTGAAAAATTGAAATATTTTGATTTTTAAATTTATTGTTAATGTCGTTTGATTTAATTGCTGAAAAAATACAATATTTGAATATATAAATTGAACAAAAATACAAGTAATGGACTCAATTGCATTAAATACACTTTAGTGGATGAATATTATAAGTAACAATCCCAAGTTTCAATGTTATCTTAAGCATATATCCCTAGATACGAGTGCAAAGCCTTCTTATTACAGTCCATTGCTTTTACTTTTTCTTAACTAATTTACATGAAAATTATATAAATCATTTCAAATTGCCTTGAAGCAAAGGACACAATCTAGAAAATAGCAAAATTTCTATTCAATAGAGTATTGACAATTCATTTATCCCTAGCAGATTTTAAAATTCTAAAAATTACAAAAATGCAATATTTTGATTTTTAAATTTTTTGTAAATGTTGTTTGATTTGATTGGTGAGAAAAATACAATATTGGAATATCTTAATTGAACAAAAAGACAAGTAAAGGACTTAATTGCATAAAATACACTTTAGTGGATGAATATTATAAATAGCAATCTTAAGTTTCAATGTTGTGTTAAACCAATATCCTTAGATAGGAGTGTAGAACCTTCTTATTATAGTCCATTACTTTTGTTTTTTATTAAGTAACTTGCTTGAAGATTATATAAATCATTTCAAATTGCATTGAGGCAAAGGAGACAATTCAGAAAATAGCAAAATTTCAATTCAATAGAGTATTGACATTTCATTTATCCCTAGCAGATTTTAAAATTCTAAAAATTGCAAAAATGCAATATTTTGATTTTTAAATTTATTGTGAATGTCATTTGATTTGATTGGTGAGAAAAATACAATATTTCAATATCTTAATTAAACAAAAATACAAGTAGTGGACTCAATTGCAGAAAATAAACTTTAATGGATGAATATTATAAATATCAATATGAAGTTTCAATGTTGTGTTAAGTATATATCTTTAGATGGGAGTGCATAACTTTCTTCTTACAGTTCATTGCTTTTGTTTTTTGTTAAGTAACATGCCTAAAAATTATATAAATCATTTCAAATTATATTGAGGCAAAGGAGACAATTTATAAAATTGTAAAACTTGAATTCAATAGAGTATTGATAATTCATTTATCCCTAATAGATTTTAAAATTCTAAAAATTGCAAAAATGAAATATTTTCATTTTAAAATTTATTATTAATGTCGTTTGATTTAATTGCTGAAAAAAATATAATATGTGAAAAATATAATATTTAAATATGTGAATTGAACAAAAATACAAGTAATGGACTCAATTGCATAAATTTAGGTTGAGCATATTGCTGTTGAGGGGGTTGGGCAAACTTCTTATTAGAGTCCCTTGCATTTACTTTTTCTTAAGTTGTATATTTCTAGGCTAAAATTATATAAATCATTTCAAAAATTATTGTGGCAAAATTGATAATTAAAAAAATTTCAAAATTTAAATTCAACTGATTATTAGTAGTGCATTTATCCCTATACAAATTTAGAATTCTAAAAATTGAAAAAGTGCAATGTTTAGATTTTAAAATTTTTTGCTAATGTCATTTCATTTGAATGGTGAGAAAAACATAATATTTGAAAATTTTAAAGGCACAAAAATGCAAGTATTGGACTCAATTGTATAAATTACACTTTAGTGGAAAAAAAAATATAAATAGCTATCCCAAGGTTCAATGTTAGGTCGAGCATATTGCGCTTAAGGGGATTGGGCAAACTTCTTATTAGAGTGCCTTGCATTTGCTTTTTCTTAAGTTGTGTATTTTTAGATTATATAAATCATTTAAAAAATTATTGTGGCAAAAGAGATAATTAAAAAAGTTTCAAAATTGAAATTCAACTGATTATTAACAGTGCATTTATCCTTATAGGAATTTAGAATTCTAAAAATTGAGAAAATGTAATGTTTTGATTTTTAAATTCATTGGTAATGCCATTAGATTTGAATAATAAGAAAAAAATAATATTTGAAAATGTTAAATGCACAAAAATACAAGTATTAGACTCAATTGTTGTTAATATTGTTTGATTTAATTGGTGAGAAAAATATAATATGTGAAAAATAGAATATTTGAATATGTTAATTGAATAAAAATACAAGTAATGGACTTAATTGCACAAAAGACACTTTAGTGGATGAATATTATAAATAGTAATATCAAGTTTCAAGGTTGTGTGAAGCAAATATCCCTAGATAGAAGTGGGGAATCATCTTATTAGAGTTCATTGCTTTTCGTTTCTCTTAAGTAATTTGTCTAAAGACAAGAATTCTATAAATCATTTCAAATTACATTGAGGCAAAGGAGACAATTAAGAAAATTGCAAAATTTAAATTCAACAAAGTATTGACAATTCAGTTATCCTTAACAGATTTTAAAATTCTAGAAATTGCAAAATTGAAATTTTTTGATTTTCATATTTGTTCTTAATATCGTTTGATTTAATTGGTGAGAAAAATATAATATGTGAAAAATAGAATATTTGAATATCTTAATTGAATAAAAATACAAGTAATGGACTCAATTGCACAAAAGACACTTTAGTGGATGAATATTACAAATAGTAATCTCAAGTTTTAAGGTTGTGTGAAGTATATATCCCTAGATGGGAGTGGAGAACCATCTTATTAGAGTCCATTGTTTTTCCTTTTTCTTAAGTAATTTGTCTAAAGACAAGAATTCTATAAATCATTTCAAATTGCCTTGAGGCAAAAGAGACAATTAAGAAAATTGCAAAATTTAAATCCAACAGAGTATTGACAATTTAGTTATCCCTAGCAGATTTTAAAATTCTAAAAATTGCAAAATTGAAATATGTTGATTTTTATATTTATTGTTAATGTCGTTAGATTTAATTGGTAAGAAAAATGTAATATGTGAAAAATATAAAAATTGAATATCTTAATTAAACAAAAATACAAATAATGGACTCAATTGCATAAAAGACACTTTAGTGGATGAATATTATGAATAGCAAACTGAAGTTTCAAGGTTGTGTGAAGCATATATCCCTAGATGAGAGTGCATAAAAATCTTATTAGAGTCCATTGCTTTTCCTTTTTCTTAAGCAAATTGTCTGAACACAGGAATTCTATAAATCATTTCAAATTGCATTAAGGTAAAGGAGAGAACTAAGAAAATTGCAAATTTTAAATTTAACATATTATTGACAATTTATTTATCTCTCGTAGATTTTAAAATTCCAAAAATTGAAAAAATGCAATATATTGATTTTTAAATTTGTTGTTAATGTCGTTTGATTTGATATGTGAGAAAAATACAATATTTGAATAAGTTAATTGAACAAAAATACAAGTAATGCACTCAATTGCATAAAATACACTTTAGGTGATGAATATTATAAATAGCAATTCTAAGTTTCAATGTTGCATTATGCATATATCTCTGGATGGGAGTACAGAACTTTCTTATTACAATCCATTACTTTTGCTTTTTCTTAAGTAATTTGCCTGAAGATTATATAAATCATTTCAAATTGTGTTGTGACAAAGGAGACAATTCAAAAAATTGCAAAATTTAAATTCAACAGAGTATTGACAAATCATTTATCCCTAGCAAATTTTAAAATTCCAAAAATTGCAAAAGTCCAATATTTTGATTTTTAAATTTATTATTAATGTCGTTTGATTTGATTGGTGAGAAAAATATAATATTTTAATAAGTTAATTAAACAAATATACAAGTAATGGACTTAACTGCATAAAATACACTTTAGTGGATGAATATTATAAATAGGAATCCTAAGTTTCAATGTTGGGTTAAGCATATATCCCTATATAAGAGTGCAAAACCTTCTTATAACAATCCATTACTCTTACGTTTTCTTAAGTGATTTGCTTGAAAATTATATAAATCATTTCAAATTGCGTTGGTACAAAGAAGACAATTTAGAAAATTGCAAAATTTAAATTCAACAAAGTATTGAGAATTCAGTTATCCCTAGCAGATTTTAAAATTCTAAAAATTGCAAAATTGAAATTTTTTGATTTTTAAATTTATTATTCATGTCGTTTGATTTGATTGGTGAGAAAAATAAAATATTTGAAAAAGTTAATTGAACAAAAGTAATGGGCTCAATTGCGTAAAATACACTTTAGTGGATGAATATTATAAATAGTAATCCCAAGTTTTAATGTTGTGTTAAACATATATCCCTAGATGGGAGTGTAGAACCATCTTATTACAGTCCATTGCTTTTGCTTTTTCTTAAGTAATTTGCCTGAAAATTATATAAATCATTTCAAATTGCGTTGAGGCAGAGGAGACAATTCAGAAAATTGCAAATTTAAATTCCACAGAGCATTGATAATTCATATATCCCTCCCAAATTTTAAAATTCTAAAAATTGCAAAATTGAAATATTTTGATTTTTAAATTTATTATTTATGTCGTATGATTTAATTGGTGAGAAAAATATAATATGTGAAAAATATAATATTTGAATATGTTAATTGAACAAAAATACAAATAATATACACAATTACACAAAAGACACTTTAGTGGATCAATATTATAAATAGCAAACTCAAGTTTCAAGGTTGTGTGAAGCATATATCCCTAGATAGGAGTGGGGAACCACCTTATTAGAGTCCATTGCTTTTCCTTTTTCTTAAGTAATTTGTCTGAAGACAAGAATTCTATAAATCATTTCAAATTGCATTGAGGCAAATGAGACAATTAAGAAAACTGTTAAATTTAAATTCAATAAAGTATTAACAATTCATTTATACCTAGCAAATTTTAAAATTCTAAAAATTGCAAAAATGCAATATTTTGATTTTTAAATTTATTATTAATGTCGTTTGATTTGATTGGTGAGAAAAATACAATATTTGAATATTTTAATTGAACAAAATTACAGGTAATGGACTCAATTGCATAAAATACACTTTAGTGGATAAATATTATAAATAGCAATCCCAAGTTTCAATGTTGTGTTAAGCATATATCCCTAAATGGGAGTGTAGAGCTTTCTTATTACAGTCGATTACTTTTACTTTCTCTTAAGTTATTTGCCTGAAAATTATATAAATCATTTCAAATTGCATTAAGGCAAAGGAGACAATTTAGAAAATAGTAAAATTTAAGTTCAACAGAGAATTGACAATTCATTTATCCTTAGTAGATTTTAAAATTCTAGAAAGTGCAAAAATGCAATATTTTGATTTTTAAATTTACTGTTAATGTCATTTGATTTGATTAGTGAGAAAAATACAATATTTGAATAACTTAATCAAACAAAAATACAAGTAATGGACTCAATTGCATAAAATACACTTTAGTGGATGAATATTATAAATAACAATCCTAAGTTTTAAAGCATATATCCCTAGATGGGGGTGCAGAACCTTCTTATTACAGTTGATTGCTTTTGCTTTTTCTTAAGTAATTTTGCTTGAAGATTATATAAATCGTTTAAAATTGTGTTGAGGCAAAGTAGACAATTCAGAGAATTGCAAAATTTAAATTCAATAGAGTATTGACAATTCATTTATCCTTAGCAGATTTTAAAATTCTAAAAATTGCAAAAATGCAATATTTTGATTTTTAAATTTATTGTTAATGTCATTTGATTTGATTAGTGAGAAAAATACAATATTTGAATATCTTAATTGAACAAAATTACAGGTAATGAACTCAATTGCATAAAATACACTTTAGTGGATAAATATTATAAACAACAATCTCAAGTTTCAATGTTGTGTTAAGCATATATCCTTAGATGAGAGTGTAGAACCTTCTTATTACAATCCATTGCTCTTGTTTTTTCTTAAGTAATTTGTCTAAAGATTGTATAAATTATTTCAAATTGCCTTGAAGCAAAGGAGACAATTTAGAAAATTGCAAAATTTAAATTCAACAGGGTATTAAGAATTCATTTATCCCTAATAGATTTTAAAAGTCTAAAAATTGCAAAATTGAAATATTTTCATTTTTAAATTTATTGTTAATGTTGTTCGATTTAATTGGTGAGAAAAATATAATATATGAAAAATATAATATGTGAATATGTGAATTGAGCAAAAATACAAGTAATGAACTCAATTGCATAAAAGACAACTTAGTGGATGAATATTATAAATAGCAATCTCAAGTTTGAAGGTTGTGTGAAGCATATATCCCTAGATAGGAGTGGGGAACCACCTTGTGAGAGTTTATTGCTTTTCTTTTTTCTTAAATAATTTGTCTGAAGACAAGAATTATATAAATCATTTCAAATTGCATTAAGGCAAAGGAGAAAATTAAGAAAACTGCAAAATTTAAACTCAATAGAGTATTGACAATTCATTTATCCCTAGCAGATTTTAAAATTCTAAAAATTGCAAATATGCAATATTTTGATTTTTAATTTTATTGTTAATGTCGTTTGATTTGATTGGTGAGAAAAATACAATATTTGAATATCGTAATTGAACGAAATTACAGGTAATAGACTCAATTGCATAAAATACACTTTAGTGGATAAATATTATAAACAGCAATCCCAAGTTTCAATGTTGTGTTAAACATATATCCCTAAATGGGATTATAGAACCTTCTTATTACAATCCATTACTCTTGTTTTTTCTTAAGTAATTTGCTTAAAGATTATATAAATTATTTCAAATTGCCTTGAAGCAAAGGAGACAATTTAGAAAATTGCAAAATTTAAATTCAACAAAGTATTAACAATTCATTTATCCTTAAATGGGAGTAGGGAACCATCTTTTCAAATTGCATTGAGGCAAAGGAGAAAATTAAGAAAATTGAAAAATTATAATTCTGCATTTTATTGACAATTTATTTATCCCAAGCAGATTTTAAAATTCTAAAAATTGAAAAAATGCAATATTTTGATTTTTAAATTTGTTGTCAATGTTGTTAGATTTGATTGGTGAGAAAAGTGCAATATTTTAATAAGTTAAATGAACAAAAATACAAGTAATGGACTCAATTTCATAAAATGCACGTTAGTGGATGAATATTATAAATAGCAATCCTAAGTTTCAATATTGTATTAAGCATATATATCTTAATATGGGAGTGCAGAACCTTCTTATTACAGTCCATTTCTTTTCCTTTTTCTTAAGTAATTTGCTTGAAGATTATACAAATCATTTCAAATTGTGTTGAGGTAAAGGAGACAATTCAGAAAATTGCAAAATTTATATTCAATAGAGTATGAGAAATTCATTTATTCGTAGCAGATTTTAAAATTCTAAAAATTACAAAAATGCAATATTTTGATTTGTAAATTTATTGTTCATGTCATTTGATTTGATTGGTGAAGAAAATTTAATATTTGAACACATTAATTGAATAAAAATAGAAGTAATGGACTCAATTGCATAAAATACACTTTAGTGGATGAATATTACAAATAGCAATTCCAAGTTTAAATGTTGTGTTAAACATATATCCCTAGATAGGACTACAGAACTGTCTGATTATAGTCCATTGCTTTGGCTATTTCTTAAGTAATTTGCCAAAAGATTATATAAATGATTTCAAATTGTGTTGAGGTAAAAGAGACAATTAAAAAAATTGTAAAATTTAAATTCAACAGATTATTGACAATTCATTTATCCCTAACAGATTGTAAATTTCCAAAAATTGCAAAAATGCAATATTTTGTTTTTTAAATTTATTGTTAATGTCGTTTGATTTGATTGGTGAGAAAAATATAATATGTGAATACGTTAATTCAACAAAAATACAAGTAATGCACTCAATTGCATAAAATACACTTTAGTGAATGAATATTATAAATAGCAATTCGAAGTTTCAATGTTATGTCAAGCATATATCCTTAGATGAGAGTGTAGAACCTTCTGATTACAATCCATTGCTTTGGTTGTTTTTTCAGTAATTTGCCAAAAGATTATATAAATCATTTCAAATTGCGTTGAGGCAAAGGAGACAATTCAAAAACTTGCAAAATTTAAATTCAACAGAGTATTGACAATTCATTTATCCCTAGCAGATTTTAAATTTCTAAAAATTGCAAATATGCAATATTTTGATTTTTATTTTTATTGTTAATGTCGTTTGATTTGATTGGTGAGAAAAACATAAATGTGAAAAATATAATATTTGAATATGTTAATTGGACAAAAATACAAGTAATGGACCCAATTGCATAAAATACACTTTAGTGGATCAATATTATAACTTGCAATCCCAAGATTCAATGTTATGTTATGCATATATCTTTAGATGGGAGTGCAAAACATTCTTATTACAGTCCATTGCTTTTGCTTTTTCTTAAGTAATTTGTATGAAGTTTATATAAATCATTTGAAATTGCGTTAAGGCAAAGGAGACAATTAAGAAACTTTCAAAATTTAAATTCAATAGAGTATTAACAATTCATTTATCCTTAACAGATTTTAAAATTCTAAAAATTGCAAAATTGAAATATTTTGATCTTTAAATTTATTGTTAATGTCGTTTGATTTAATTGGGGAGAAAAATATAATACGTGAAAAATATAATATTTGAATATCTTAATTGAAGAACAATACAAGTAATGGACTAAATTGCATAAAAGACACTTTAGTGGATGAATATTATAAATAGCAATCTCAAGTTTCAAAGTTGTGTGAAGCATATGTCCCTAGATGGGAGTGGGGAACCATCTTATTTGAGTCCATTGCTTTTCCTTTTTCTTAAGTAATTTGTCTGAAGACAAGAATTCTAGAAATCATTTCAAATTGCATTGAGGCAAAGGAGACAAATAAGAAAATTGAAAAATTTTAATTTTGTAGATTATTGACAATTTATTTATCCCTACAGATTTTAAAATTCTAAAAATTACAAAAATGCAATATTTTGATTTTTAAATTTGTTGTTAATGTGGTTAGATTTGATTAGTGAGAAAAATGAAATGTTTTAAGAAGTTAATAAAAAATACAAGTAATGAACTCAATTGCATAAAATGCACGTTAGTGGATGAATAATATAAATAGCAATCCCAAGTTTCAATGTTGTGTTAAGCATATATCCCAAGATGGGAGTGCAAAACCTTCTTATTCCAATCCATTGGTTTTGTTTTTTTCTTAAGTAATTTGCCTGATGATTATATAAATCATTTCAAATTGCATTGAGGCAAAGGAGACAATTCATAATATTGCAAAATTTAAATTCAAAAGAGTATTGACAATTCATTTATCCTTAGCAGAATTTAAAATTCTAAAAATTGCAAAATTGAAATATTTTGATCTTTAAATTTATTGTTAATGTCGTTAGATTTAGTTGGTGAGAAAAATATAAGATGTGAAAAATATAATATTTGAATATGTTAATAGAATAAAAATACAAGTAATGGACTCAATTGCATAAAAGTCACTTTAGTGGATGAATATTATAAATATCAATCTCAAGTTTCAAATTTGTGTGAAGCATATATCCCTAGATTGGAGTGCAAAACCATCTTATTAGAGTCCATTGCTTTTCCTTTTTCTTAAGTAATTTGTCTGAAGACAACGATTCTATAAATCATTTCAAATTACATTGAGGCAGAGGAAACAGTTAAGAAAATTGCAAAATTTAAATTCAACAGATTATTGACAATTTGTTTATCCCTAGCAGATTTTAAAATTCTAAAAATTGCAAAAATGCAATATTTTGATTGTTAAATTTGTTGTTAATGTCGTTTGATTTGATTGGTCAGAAAAATACAATATTGAAATAAGTTAATTGAACAAAAAGAGAACTAATGGACTCAATTGCATAAAATACACTTTAGTGGATGAATATTATAAATAGCAATCCCAAATTTCAATGTTGTGTTAAGGATATATCCCTAGATGGGAGTGCATAACCTTCTTATTACAATCCGTTGCTTTTGCTTTTTCTTAAGGAATTTGCCTGAATATTATATAAATCATTTCAAATTGCAGTAAGGAAAAGGAGAGAATTCAGAAAATTGCAAAAGTTAAATTCAACAGAGCATTGACAATTCATTTATCCCTAGCAGATTTTAAAATTCTAAAAATTGTAAAAATGTAATATTTTGATTTTTAAATTTCCTTTTAATCTCGCTTAATTTGATTCGTGAGAAAAATACAATATTTGAGTAAGTTAATTGTAGAAAAATACAAGTAATGAACTCAATTGCATAAAATAAACTTTAAAAGATGAATATTATAAATAGCAATGCAAAGTTTCAATGTTGTGTTAAGCATATATCCCTAGATGGGAGTGCAGAACCTTCTTATTACAGTCGATCGCTTTTGCTTTTTCTTAAGTAATTTGCCTGAAGATTATATAAATCATTTCAAATTGCGTTGAGGCAAAGGAGACAATTCAGACAATTACAAAAGTTAAACTCAATAGAGTATAGGCAATTCATTTATCTCTATCAAATTTTAAAATTCAAAAAATTACAAAAATGCAATATGTTGATTTTTAAATTTATTGTGAATGTCGTTTGATTTGATTGGTGAGAAAATTACAATATTTGAATATCTTAATTGAACAAAAAGACAAGTAAAGGACTCAATTGCATAAAATACACTTTAGTGGATGAATATTATAAATAGCAATCTCAAGTTTCAAGGTTATGTTAAGCATATATCCCTCAATAAGAGTGGGGAACCATCTTATTTGAGTCCAATTCATTTCCTTTTTCTTAAGTAATTTGTCTAAAAACAAGAATTCTATAAATCATTTCAAATTCCATTGAGGCAAAGGAGACAATTAAGAAAATTGCAAAAGTTAAATTCAACAGAGTACTGACAATTTATTTAACCCTTGCAGATTTTAAAATTCTAAAAATTGCAAAAATGCAATATTTTGAGTTTTACATTTATTGTTAATGTCATTTGATTTGATTAGTGAGAGAAATACAATATTTGAAGATGTTAATTGAACAAAAACACAAGTAATGGACTCCATTACATAAAATACACTTTAGTGGATGAATATTATAAATAGCAATTCCAAGTTTCAATATTGTGTAAAGCATATATCCCTAAATGGGAGTGCAAAACTTTCATTTTACAGTCCATTGCTTTTGCTTTTTTTTAAGTAATTTGTCTGAAGATTATATAAATCATTTCAAATTTTGTTAAGGCAAAGGAGATAATTCAGAAAATTACAAAATTTAAATTCAAGAGAGTATTGACAAATCATTTATCCCTAGTAGATTTTAAAATTCAAAAAATTGCAAAATTGAAATATTTTGATTTTTAAATTTATTGTTAATGTGGTTTGATTTAATTGCTAAGAAAAATATAATATGTGAAAAATATAATATTTGAATATGTTAATTGAGCAAAAATACAAGTAATGGACTCAGTTACATAAAAGACACTTTAGTGGATGAATATTATAAATAGCAATCTCAAGTTTCAAGGTTGTGTAAAGCATATATCCCTAGATGGGAGTGAGGAACATTCTTATTAGAGTCCATTGCTTTTCCTTTTTCTTAAGTAATTTGTCTAAAGACAAGAATTCTATAAATCATTTCAAATTCCATTGAGGCAAAGGAAACAATTAAGAAAGTTGCAAAACTTAAATTCAACAGAGTAATGACAATTTATTTAAACCTAGCAGATTTTAAAATTCTAAAAATTGAAAAAATGCAATATTTTGATTTTTAAATTTATTGTTAATGTCGTTTAATTTGATTGGTGAGAAAAATATAACATTTGAATATGTTAGTTGAACAAAAGTACAACTAATGGACTCAATTGTATAAAATATACTTTAGTGGATAAATATTATAACTAGTAATCTCAAGTTTCAAAGTTGTGTTAAACATATATTATAGATAGGAGTGGGGAACCTTCTTATTAGAGTCAATTGTTTTTTCTTTTTCTTCAGTAATTTGTTTGAAGACAAGTATTTTATAACTCATTTCAAATTGCATTGAGGCAAAGGAGACAATTAAGAAAATTTCAAACTTTAAATTCAATAGAATATTGACAATTTACTTATCCCAAACAGATTTTAAAATTCTAAAAGTTGGTAATTTGTTTATCCCAAACATATTTTAAAATTCTAAAAGTTGCAAAAATGCAATATTTTGATTTTCAAATTTGTTGTTAATGTCGTTTGATTTGATTGGTGAGAAAAATAGAATATTTGAATAAGTTAATTGAACAAAAATACAAGTAATGGACTCAATTGCATAAAATACACTTTAGTGGATGAATATTTTAAATAGCAATCCTAAGTTTCAATGTTGTGTTAAGTGCATATCCCTAAATGGGAGTGCAGAACTTTCTTATTACAGTCCATTGCTTTTACCTTTTTTTAAGTAATTGTTTAAAGACAAGAATTATACAAATCATTACAAATTGCATTGAGGCAAATGTGATAATAAAGAAAATTGCAAAATTTAAGTTCAACAGATTATTAACAATACATTTATTCTCAGCAGATTTTAAAATTCTAAAAGTTACAAAATTGCAATATTTTGATTTTTAAATTTAGTGTTAATGTCGTTTAATTTGATTGGCGAGAAAAATAATGTTAGTTAAACAAAAATACAACTAGTGGACTCAATTGTATAAAATATACTTTAGTGGATAAATATTATAACTAGCAATCTCATGTTTCAATATTATGTTAAACATATATCTTAGATGGGGATGGGGAACCTTCTTATTAGAATCAATTGCTTTTGCTTTTTCTTTAGAAATTTGTTCAAAGACAAGTATTCTATCAATCATTTCATATTGCATTGAGGCAAAGGAGATAATTAAGAAAATTTTAAAATTTAAATTCAACTAAATATTGACAATTTATTTATGCCTAGCAAAATTTAAAATTCTAAAAATACAATATTCGAATATGTTAATTGAACAAAAATACAAGTAATGGACTCAATTGCATAAAAGACACTTTAGTAGAAGAATATTATAAATAGCAATGTCAAGTTTCAAGGTTTTGTAAAACATATATCCCTAGATGGAAGTGGGGAACCATCTTATTTGAATCCATTACTTTTCCTTTTTCTTAAATAATTTGTCTGTAGACAAGAATTCTATAAATCATTTCAAATATTGTATTGAGGAAAACGTGATAAGTAAGAAAATTGCAAAATTTAAATTCAATAGATTATTGACAATGCATTTATCCTTAGCAGATTTTAAAATTCTAAAAATTGCAAAAATGTAGTATTTTGATTTTTACATTTATTGTTAATGTCGTTTAATTTGATTGGTGAGAAAAATATAACATTTGAATATGTTAGTTGAACAAAAGTACAACTAATTAACTCAATTGTATAAAATATACTTTAGTGGATAAATATTATAACTAGCAATCCCAAGTTTCAATGTTGTGTTAAACATATATCTTAAATGGGAGTGGACAAACTTCTTATTAGAGTCAATTGCTTTTCCTTTTTCTTTACTAATTTGTTTGAAAACAAGTATTCTATAAATCATTTCATATTGCATTGAGGCAAAGGTGAGGCAAAGGAGACAATTAAGAAAATTTTAAAATTTAAATTCAACAGCATATTGACAATTTATTTATACCTAGCAAAATTTAAAATTCTAAAAATACAATAATTGAATATGTTAATTTGTCTGAAAACAAGAATTCTATAAATCATTTCAAATTCCATTAAGGCAAAAGAGACAATTAAGAAAATTGAAAAATTTAAATTCTATAGATTATTGAAAATTTATTTATCACTAGCAGATTTTAAAATTCTAAAAATTGCAAAAATGCAATATTTTGATTTTTAAATTTGTTGTTAATGTTGTTTGATTTGATTAGTGAGTAAGATACAATATTTGAATAAGTTAATTGAACAAAAATACAAGTAATGGACTCAATTGCATAAAATACACTTTAGTGGATGAATATTATAAATAGTAATCCTAAGTTTCAATGTTGTGTTAAGCATATATCCTTAGATGGGAGAGAGGAACCTTCTTATTAGAGTCAATTGCTTTTGCTTTTTCTTAAGTAATTGTTTGAAGACAAGAATTATCTAAATCCTTA
>JAHOYR010005865.1:62166-75356 GCA_023213295.1 Bruguiera hainesii | reverse complement strand
AGACACTTTAGTGGAAGAATATTATAAATAGCAATGTCAAGTTTCAAAGTTGTGTAAAGCATATATCCCTATATGGGAGTGGAGAACCATCTTATTATAGTCCATTGCTTTTCTTTTTCTTAAGTAATTTGTTTAAAAACAAGAATTCTATAAATCATTTCAAATTCCATTGAGGCAAAGGAGACAATTAAGAAAATTGCAAAATTTAAATTCAACAGATTATTGACAATTTGTTTATCCCAAACAGATTTTAAAATTCTAAAAATTACAAAAATGCAATATTTTGATTTTTACTTTTGTTGTTAATGTCGTTTGATTTGAATAAGTTAATTGAACAAAAATACAAGTAATGGACTCAATTGCATAAAATACACTTTAGTGGATGAATATTATAAATAGCAATGTCAAGTTTCAATATTGTGTTAAACATATATCCCTAGATGGGAGTGCAAAACTTTCTTGTTACAATCCATTGCTTTTGCTTTTTCTTAAGTAATTTGCATAAAGATTGTTGTTCCCACAGCCTTGTATGGGTTGTAATTGTTGTCAACTAAGGTTAAGTGTGCAACATAGTAAAGTCACATGGAAGGGTAGTAAAGTAACAGGAAGGGCAAGAAAGTAAATCCGTCGCGTAAGGGTAAGAACGTAAAGGCCTATTAGGGTTTCATGGAAGAGAGTATATAAAGGCCTTGGAAGACAAAACTAGGGCATAGGGCCAACACAATTGAAAAAACAGCAACTCTACAACAACCGGCCAAAAGGAAGAGAGAGCAGAACAGCAAGAGATCATAAATGACACCACTGGGAGAGCAAACCAGAAATGCCTCCTGCAAGCAAACCAGAAACACATCCTGCAAGCAAACCAGAAACGCCTCCTGCAAGGAAACCAGAAACACGTCCTGCAAGCAAACCAGAAACACACAACCAGCAAGAGGAGAAATAAGAAACAGACCATGCGGAAGAAAAGACAGCAGACCTGGTATCCGTGAGACCACCCGAAAGAGAAGACAGCAGACCAGAAGCGTGAGGCAGGCCCAAAGACATGAACCAGAAAAACCAGTAACGTGAGGCAGGCCAAGAGACGTGAAACGGCAGACCAGAAGCGTGGGTGTACGTCAGGAGACGGCGTGAGACCAGAATGTGCAACGGCGTGACAGACCAGAAGTGTGAGGACAGGCCGTGAAACAGTAAGACCGTGAAATAGGAGACAGGTGAGACCATGAGACAGTGAAAGCAGGAGTTGTGTGAAACAACCTAGAGAAGGAATTCAGCGAAGTATCGGAAAGAACTCAACGTATTTCCAGATTTCTTCAAGAGACGTTAGAGAGTGTTGCGGTGAACTTCTAAGTGGCAGTGGAGCAGCCTTTCAATTCAACAGAGGCAAGACAAGCTAGAAGAAGGGTAGACACAGTAAGTGACACTCTTTGTATTGTACTTGCTTAGTAATTGCAATAGTGAAAGGAGCAGAAGATTAAGACATCCATTGTAACTAGAATTCTCAAGTATAGTGGATAGTCTCGGTAAGGGAGAGTCCCTACCACCGTGGATGTATGTCACATTGATGGAACCACGTAAATCTCGTGTGTCCTTAATTTGCTTTACGTTCTGTGGTTTGAATTGAGTTGTGAACGCAGTTAAAGTATCAGCCAACCCATAACCTAACGAAGGACTAAACAAGAACATTCGAATTATCTATTAGGCAAGGTGTCTGAAAGGTGATTTTGGAGACTATTGTGATTAGTAGATAGCAATAGATCTACCTTAGTCGAATCTGAGAAAGAGTTCGCTTTTAAGAAGAGATTGAAGTTGTTCACTTTCCTGCGAATTGCGAATTGTGGTGATACTGATTCACCCCCCTCTCAGTATCACAAACTAGTAGATCCTAGGGTGAAGTTGGGAACTTCAAAGATTATATTAATAATTTCAAATTGCATTGAGGGAAAGGAGACAATTTTGAAAATTGCAAAATTTAAATTCAATAGAGTATTGACAATTCACTTATCCCTAGCAG
Source organism: Bruguiera hainesii (assembly GCA_023213295.1). NCBI lineage: Eukaryota > Viridiplantae > Streptophyta > Magnoliopsida > Malpighiales > Rhizophoraceae > Bruguiera > Bruguiera hainesii. The sequence goes on along the minus strand of JAHOYR010005865.1, from coordinate 73,345 downwards.
ATTTTAAAATCCTAAAAATTGCAAAATTCAAATATTTTGATTTTTACATTTATTTTTAATGTCCTTTGATTTAATTGGTGAGAAATATATAATATGTGAAAAATATAATATTTGAATATGTTAATTGAACAAAAATACAAGTAATAGACTCAATTGCATAACATACACTTTCGAGGATGAATATTATAAATAGAAACCTCAATTTTCAAGATTGTGCGAAGCATATATCCTTAGATGAGAGAGCAGAACCTTCTTATTACAGTCCGTTGCTTTTGCTTTTTCTTAAGTAATCTGCTTGAAGATTATATAAATTATTTCAAATTACGTTGAGACAAAGGAGACAATTCAAAAAATTGCACAAGTTAAATTCAACAGTGTATTGACAATTCACTAATCCCTAATAGATTTTAAAATTCTAAAAATTGCAAAAATGTAATATTTTGATTTTTAAATTTTTTGTTAATCTCGTTTGATTTAATTGATGAGAAAAATATAATATGTGAAAAATATAATATTTGAAAATGTCAATTGAACAAAAATACAACTAATGAACTCAACTGCATAAAAGACAATTTAGTACATGAATATTATAAATAGCAATCTCAAGTTTCAAGGTTGTGTGAAGCATATATCCTTAGATGGGAGTGGGGAAGCATCTTATTAGAGTCCATTACTTGTTGTTTTACCTAAGCAATTTGTCTAAAGGCAAGAATTCTATAAATCATGTCAAATTGCATTGAGGCAAAGGAGACAATTAAGAAAAATGCAAAATTTAAATTCAATACATTATTTACAATTTATTTATCCTTAGCAGATTTTAAAATTCTAAAAATTGAAAAAATGTAATATTTTGATTTTTAAATTTATTGTTAATGTCATATAATTTGATTGGTGAGAAAAATATAACATTTGAATATATTAGATGAACAAAAGTACAACTAATGGACTCAATTGTATAAAATATACTTTAGTGGATAAATATTATAACTAGTAGTCTCAAGTTTTAATGTTGTCTTAAACATATATGTTAGATAGGAGTGGGAGACCTTCTTATTAGAGTCGATTGCTTTTCCTTTTTCTTTAGTATTTTGTTTGAACACAAGTATTCTATAAATCATTTCATATTGCATTGAGGCAAAGGTGAGGCAAAGGAGACAATTAAGAAAATTTCAAAATTTAAATTCAACAAAATATTGACAATTTATTTATGCCTAGCAAAATTTAAAATTCTAAAAATACAATAATTGAATATGTTAATTCAACGAAAATACAAGTAATGGACTCAATTGCATAAAAGACACTTTAATGGAAGAATATTATAAATAGTAATGTCAAGTTTCAAGGTTGTGTAAGGCATATATCCCTATATGGGAGTGGGGAACCATCTTATTAGAGTTCATTGTTTTTCCTTTTTCTTAAGTAATTTGTTTGAAAACAAGAATTCTATAAATCATTTCAAATTCCATTGAAGCAAAGGAGATAATTAAGAAAATTGCAAAATTTAAATTCAACAGATTATTAGCAATTTGTTTATCCCAAACAGATTTTAAAATTCTAAAAATTACAAAAATGCAATATTTTGATTTTTAATTTTGTTGTTAATGTCGTTTGATTTTAATAAGTTAATTGAACAAAAATACAAGTAATGGACTCGATTGCATAAAATACACTTTAGTGGATGAATATTATAAATAGCAATGTCAAGTTTCAATATTGTGTTAAACATATAACCTTCTTGTTACAATCCATTGCTTTTGCTTTTTCTTAAGTAATTTGCATAAAGATTATATTAATAATTTCAAATTGCATTGAGGGAAAGGAGATAATTTAGAAAATTACAAAATTTAAATTCAATAAAGTATTGACAATTCACTTATCCTTAGCATATTTTAAAATTTTAAAAATTGCAAAATTGAAATATTTTGATTTTTAAATTTATTTTTAATGTCCTTTGATTTAATTGGTGAGAAAAATATAATATGTGAAAAATATAATATTTGAATATGTTAATTGAACAAAAATACAAGTAATAGACTCAATTGCATAAAATACACTTTTGAGGATGAATATTATAAATAGAAACCTCAATTTTCAAGGTTATGCGAATCATATATCCCTAGATGAGAGAGTAGAACCTTCTTATTACAGTCCGTTACTTTTGCTTTTTCTTAAGTAATCTACTTGAATATTATATAAATTATTTCAAATTACGTTAAGACAAAGGAGACAATTCAGAAAATTGCAAAAGTTAAATTTAACAGTGTATTGATAATTCACTAATCCCTAGCAGATTTTAAAATTCTAAAAATTGCAAAAATGCAATATTTTGATTTTTAAATTTTTTGTTAATGTTGTTTGATTTAATTGGTGAGAAAAATATAATATGTGAAAAATATAATATTTGAAAATGTCAATTGAACAAAAATACAAGTAATGGACTCAACTGCATAAAAGACACTTTAGTACATGAATATTATAAATAGCAATCTCAAGTTTCAAGGTTGTGTGAAGCATATATCCTTAGATAGGAGTGGGGAAACATCTTATTAGAGTCCATTGCTTTTCGTTTTACTTAAGTAATTTGTCTGAAGGCAAGAATTCTATAAATCATTTCAAATTGCATTGAGGCAAAGGAGACAATTAAGAAAATTGCAAATTTTAAATTTAATACATTATTTATAATTTATTTATCAATAGCAGATTTTAAAATTCTAAAAATTGAAAAAATGCAATATTTTGATTTTTCAATTTGTTGTTAATGTCGTTTGATTTGATTGGTGAGAAAAATACAATATTTGAATATGTTAATTGAACAAAAATACAAGTAATTGACTTAATTGCATAAAATACAATTAAGTGGATGAAAAGGAGATAAATCAAAAAATTGCAAAATTTAAATTCAACAGAGTATTAACAAATCATTTATCCCTAGTATATTTTAAAATTTCAAAAATTGGAAAAGTGCAATATTTTGATTTTTAAATATATTATTAATGTCGTTTAATTTGATTGGTGAGAAAAATACAATATTTGAATAAGTTAATTGAACAAAAACACAAATAATGGACTCAATTGCATAAAATTCACTTTAGTGGATGAATATTATAAATATCAATCTCAAGTTTCAATGTTGTGTTAAGCATATATCCCTAGATAGAAATGCATAATCTTCTTATTACAGCCCATTGCTTTTGCTTTTTCTTGAGCAATTTGCGTGAAGGTTATATAAATCATTTCAAATTGTGTTGAGGCAAAGGAGATAATTCAAAAAATTGCAAAATTTAAATTCAAGAAAGTATTGACAATTCAGTTATCCCTAGCAGATTATAAATTCTAAAAATTGCATAATCGAAATATTTTGATTTTTAAATTTATCGTTAAAGCCATTTGATTTAATTGGTCAGAAAAATATACAATGTGAAAAATATAATATTTGAATATGCTAATTGAATAAAATACTAGTAATGGACTCAATTGCATAAAAGACACTTTAGTAGATGAATATTATAAATAGCAAACTCAAGTTTCAAGGTTGTGTGAAGCCTATATCTCTAAATGGGAGTGCAGAACCATCTTATTAGAGTCCATTGCTTTTCCTTTTTTTTAAGTAATTTGTCTTAAGGCAAGAATTCTATAAATCATTTCAAATTGCATTGAGGCAAAGGAGACAATTAAGAAAATTGCAAAAGTTAAATTCAATAGATTATTTACAATTTATTTATCAATAGTAGATTTTAAAATTCTAAAAATTGCAAAAATGAAATATTTTGATTTTTAAATTTTTTGTTAATGTCGTTTAATTTGATTGGTGAGAAAAATATAATATGTGAAAAATAGATTATTTGAATATGTTAATTTAAAAAATATACAACTAATGGACTCAATTCCACAAAAGACACTTTAGTGGATGAATATTATAAATAGCAATCTCAAGTTTCAAGGATGTGTAAAGCATATATCCCTAGATGGGAGTGGGGAGCCATCTTTTTAGAGTCCATTGGTTTTCCTTTTTCCTAAGTAATTTGTCTGAACACAAGAATTCTATAGATCATTTCAAATTACATTGAGGCAAATGAGACAATTAATGTCGTTTGATTTGATTAGTGATAAAAATACAATATTTGAATATGTTAATTGAACAAAAATACAAATAATCCACTCAATTGCAGAAAATACAATTAAGTGGATGAATATTATAAATAGCACTCTTAAGTTTCAATGTTGTGTTAAACATATATCCCTAGATAAGAGTGCTAGATGGGAGTGCAGAACCTTCTTGTTACATTCCATTGCTTTTGCTTTTTCTTAAGTAATTTGCCTAAAGATTATATTAACCATTTCAAATTGCATTGAGGGAAAGGAGACAATTTAGAAAATTGAAAATTTTATATTCAATAGAGTATTGACAATTCACTTATTTATAGCAGACTTTAAAATCCTAAAAATTGCAAAATTGAAATATTTTGATTTTTAAATTTATTATTAATCTCGTTTGATTTGATTGGTGATAAAAATATAATATTTGAATAAGTTAATTGAACAAAAATACAAGTAATGGACTCAATTGCATAAAAGACACTTTAGTTGATGAATATTATGAATAGCAGTCCTAAGTTTCAATGTTGTGTTAAGCATATATCATTAGATGGGAGTCTAGAGCCTTTTTATTATAGTCAATTGCTTTTACTTTTTCCTAAGTAATTTTCTTGAAGATTAAATAAATTATTTCAAAATGCGTTGAGGCAAAGGAGACAATTCCGAAAATTGCAAAATTTAAATTTAACAGAGTATTGACAATTCATTTATCCCTAGCAGATTTTAAAATTCGAAAAAGTGCAAATTGAAATATTTTGATTTTTACATTTAATGTTAATGTCGTTTCATTTAATTGGTGAGAAAAATATAATATTTGAATATGTTAATTGAACATAAATACAAGTAATGGACTCAATTGCATAAAATAAACTTCATTGGATCAATATTATAAATAGCAAACCCAAGTTTCAATGTTGTGTTAAGCATATATCCCTAGATGGGAGTGCAAAACCTTCTTATTACAATCCATTGCTTTTACTTTTTCTTAAGTAATTTGCTTGAAGATAATATTAATCATTTCAAATTGCATTAAGGGAAAGGAGACAATTCAAAAAATTGAAGTTTTAAATTCAACAGAGTATTGACAATTCACTTATCCCTAGCAGATTTTAAAATTCTAAAGATTGCAAAATCGAAATATTTTTATTTTTAAATTTATCATTAAAGTCGTTTGATTCAATTGGTGAGAAAAATATACTATGTGAAAATATAATATTTGAATATGCTAATTGAACAAAAATACAAGTAATGAACTCAATTGCATAAAAGTCACTTTAGTGGATGAATATTATAAATAGCAATCTCACGTTTCAAGATTGTGTGAAGCATATATCCCTAGAGGGGCGTGCGGAACCATTTTATTGGAGTCCATTGCTTTTCCTTTTTCTTAAGTAATTTGTCTGAAGTCAAGAATTCTATAAATCATTTCAAATTGCATTGAGTTAAAGGAGACAATTAAGAGAATTGGAAAAGTTAAATTCAATAGATTATTTACAATTTATTTGTCCGTAGCAGATTTTAAAATTCTAAAAATTGCAAAAATGCAATATTTTGTTTTTTCAATTTGTTGTTAATGTTGTTTGATTTGATTGGTGAGAAAAATATAATATTTGAATATGTTAATTGAACAAAAATACAGGTAATCGACTCAATTGCATAAAATATAATTAAGTGGATGAATATTACAAATAGCACTCCTAAGTTTCAATGTTGTGTTAAACATATATCCTAGATGAGAGTGTAGAACCTTCTTGTTATAGTCCATTGCTTTTGCTTTTTCTTAAGTAATTTGCCTGAAAATTATATTAATCATTTCAAATTGTGTTGAGGCAAAGAAGACAATTCAAAAAAATGTAAAATTTAAATTCATAGAGTATTCATTTATCCCTAATAGATTTTAAAATTCAAAAAATTGCAAAATTGAAATATTTTGTTTTTAAATTTAATGTTAATGTCGTTTGATTTAATTGGTGGGAAAAATATAATATGTGGAAAATATAAAAATTAAATATGTTAATTGAACAAAAATACAAGTAATGTACTTAATTTCATAAAAAACACTTTAGTGGATGAATATTATAAATAGCAATCTCAAGTTTCAAGGTTATGTGAAGCATATATTCCTAGATGGGAGTGCAAAACCATCTTATTAGAGTCCATTGCTTTTCGTTTTTCTTAAGTAATTTGTCTGAAAACAAGAATTGTATAAATCATTTCAAATTGCATTGAGGCAAAGGAGACAATTAAGAAAATTGCAAAATTTAAATTGAACAGACTATTGACAATTGATTTATCCCTAGCAAGTTTTAAAATTATAAAAATTGTAAAAATGAAATATTTTGATTTTTAAATTTATTGTTAATATTGTTTGATTTGATTGGTGAGAAAAATACAATATTTGAATATGTTAATTAAACAAAAATACAAATAATGAACTCAATTGCATAAAATACACTTTAGTAGATGAATATTATAAATAGCAATCCTAAGTTTCATTATTGTGTTAAGCATATATCCCTAGATAAGAGTGCAAAACCTTCTTATTATAGTCCATTGCTCTTGCTTTTTCTTAAATAATTTGTCTGAAGATTATATAAATCATTTCAAATTGTGTTGAGGTAAAGGAGACAATTTAGAAAATTGCAAAATTTAAATTTAACAGAGTTTTGACAATTCACTTATCCCTAGTAGATTTTAAAATTCAAAAAAGTGCAAAAGTAAATATTTTGATTTTTAAATTTATTGTTAATGTTGTTTGATTTAATTAGTGAGAAAAATATAATATTTAAATATGTTAATTGAACAAAAATATAAGTAATGGACTCAATTGCATAAAATACACTTTAGTGGATGAATATTATAAATAGCAGCCCCAAGTTTCAATGTTGTGTTAAACATATATCCCTATATGGGAGTGCAAAGCCTTCTTATTACAGTACATCGCTTTTGCTTTTTCCTAAGTAATTTGCCTGAAGATTATATAAATTATTTGAAATTGCACTGAGGCAAAGGAGACAATTCCAAAAATTGCAAAATTTAAATTCAATAGAGTATTGACAATTGATTTATCCTTAGCAAATTGTAAAATTTGAAAAAGTGCAAAATTGAAATATTTTGATTTTTAAATTTAATGTAAATGTCGTTTGATTTAATTAGTAAGAAAAATATGATAAGTGAAAAATATAATATTTGAATGTGTCAATTGAATAAAAATACAAGTGATGGACTCAATTGTATAAAAGACACTTTAGTAGATAAATATTATAAATGACAATACCAAGTTTCAATGTTGTGTTAAGCATATATCCCTAGATGAGAGTACAGAACCTTCTTATTACAGTCCTTTGCTTTTACTTTTTCTTAAGTAATTTGCCTGAAGATTATATAAATCATTTCAAATTGTGTTGAGGCAAAGGAGACAATTCAGAAAATTGCAAAAGTGAAATTCAATATAGTATTGACAATTCATTTATCCCTAGCACATTTAAAAATTCTAAAAATTGCAAAAATGCAATATTTTGATTTTTAAATTTATTGTTAATGTCGTTTGATTTCATTGGTGTGAAAAATATAATATTTGAATATGTTAGTTGAACAAAAATCAAGTAATGGACTCAATTGCATTAAAGACACTTTAATGGATGAATATTATAAATAGCAATCTCAAGTTTCAAGGTTATGTAAAGCATATATCCCTCGATAGGAGTGGGGAACCACCTTATTAGAGTCCTTTGCTTTTCTTTTTTCTTAAGTAATTTGTCTGAAGACAAGAATTCTATAAATCATTTCAAATATTAAACTTTTTGTTAATATTGTTTGATTTGATTAGTGAGAAAAATACAATATTTGAACATCTTAATTGAACAAAAATACAAGTAATGGACTCAATTGCATAAAATACTATTCAAGGGACGAATATTATAAATATCAATCCCAAGTTTCATTGTTGTGTTAAGCATATATCCCTAGATGGAAGTGCAGAACCATATTATTACAGTTTATTGTTGTTGCTTTTTCTTAAGTATTTTGCTTGAAGATTATATAAATCATTTCAAGTTGCATTGAGGCAAATGAGACAATTTAGAAAATTGCAAAATTTAAATTCAAAAGAGTTTTGACAATTCACTTATCCCTAGTAGATTTTAAAATTCAAAAAATTACAAAATTGGAATATTTTGATTTTTAAATTTATTGTGAATGTCATTTGATTTAATTGGTGAGAAAAATATAATATGTGAAAAATATAACATTTGAATATGTTAATTGAATAAAAATATTTGTAATGGACTCAATTGCCTAAAATACACTTTAGTAGATGAATATTATAAATAGCAGTCTCAAGTTTCGATATTATGTTAATTATATATCCCTAGATGAGAATGTAAAGCCTTCTTATTATAGTCGATTGCTTTTGCTTTTTCTTAAATAATTTGCTTAAAGATTATATAAATTATTTCAAATTGCATTGAGGCAAATAAAACAATTCTGAAACTTGCAAATTTTAAATTCAATAGAGTATTAACAATTGATTTATCCTTAGCAAATTTTAAAATTTGAAAAAGTGCAAAATTGAAATATTTTGATTTTTAAATTTCAAGTAAATGTTGTTTGATTTAATTGGTGAGAAAAATATGATATGTGAAAAATATAATATTTGACTATGTCAATTGAACAAAAATATAAGTAATGGACTCAATTGCATAAAAGACACTTTATTTGATGAATATTATAAATAGCAATCCCAAGTTTCAAGATTGTGTGAAACATATATCCCTACATGGGAGTGCGAAACCATCTTATTAGAGTCCATTACTTTTCCTTTTTCTTAAGTAATTTGTCTAAAGTTAAAAATTCTATAAATCATTTCAAATTGCATTGAGGCAAATGAGACAATTAAGAAAATTGCAAAATTTAAATTCAACAGATGATTAACAATTCATTTATCCCTAGCAGATTTCAAAATTCCAAAAATTGCAAAAATGCAATATTTTGATTTTTAAATTTGTTGTTAATGTCGTTTGATTTGATTGGTGACAAAAATACAATATTTGAATACGTAAATTGAACAAAAATAAAAGTAATGGACTCAATTGCATAAAATAGACTTTAGTAGATGAATATTATAAATAGGAATCTTAAGTTTCAATGTTGGTTTAAGTATATATCCCTAGATGGGAGTGCAGAACCTTCTTATAATAGTCCATTACCCTTGCTTTTTCTTAAGTGATTTGCCTGAAAATTATAAAAATCATTTTAAATTGCATTGGGGCAAAGGAGACAATTTAGAAAATTGTAAAATTTAAATTTAATAGAGTATTGATAATTCAGTTATCCCTATTATACTTTAAAATTCTAAAAATTACAAAATTGTAATATTTTGATTTTTATATTTATTGTTAATGTTGTTTGATTTAATTGGTGAGAAAAATATAATATATGAAAAATATAATATTTGAATATGTCAATTGAACAAAAACACAAGTAATGGACTCAATAGCATAAAAGGCACTCTAGTGGATGAATATTATAAATAGCGATCTCAAGTTTCAAGGTTGTGTGAAGCATATATCCCTAGATGGGAGTGGGGAACCATCTTATTAAGGTTTATGGCTTTTCCTTTTTCCTAAGTAATTTGTCTGAAGGTAAGAATTCTATAAATCATTTCAAATTGCATTGAGGCAAAGGAGACAATTAAGAAAATTACAAAATTTAAATTAAATAGATTATTTACAATTTATTTGTCCCTAGCAGATTTTAAAATTCAAAAAATTGCAAAAATGCAATATTTTGAGTTTCAAATTTCTTGTTAATGTCATTTGATTTGATTGGAGAGAAAAATACAATATTTGAATATGTTAATTGAACAAAAATACAATTAATGGACTTAATTACATAAAATACGCTTTAGTAGATGAATATTATAAATAACGATCCAAAATTTCAATGTTGTGTTAAGCATATATCCCTAGATAAGAGCACATAACGTTCTTATTACAATGAATTGCTTTTGCTTTTTCTTAAGTAATTTGCCTGAAGATTATATAAATTATTTCAAATTATGTTGAGGCAAAGGAGACAATTTAGAAAATTTCAAAATTTAAATTCAACAGAGTATTGACAATTCACTTATCCCTAAAAGATTCTAAAATTCAAAAAATTGAAATATTTGATTTTTAAATTTATTGTTAATGTCGTTTGATTGAATTGGTGAGAGAAATATAATATGTGAAAAATATAATATTTAAATATGTTAATTGAACAAAAAAACAAGTAATGGACACAATTGCATAAAATACACTTTAGCTGATTAATATTATAAATAGCAATCCCAAGTTTCAATGTTGTGTTAAGCATATATCCCTGGATGGCAGTGCAGAATCTTCTCATTACAGTGAATTGCTTTTGCTTTTTCTTAAGTAATTTTCCTTAAGATTATATAAATCATTTCAAATTGTATTGAGGCAAAGGAGACAATTTAGAAAATTGCAAAATTTAGATTCAACAGAGTATTGACAATTTACTTATCCTTAGTAGATCTTAAAATTTGAAAAATTGAAAAATTGAAATATTTTGATTTTTAAGTCTATTGTTAATGTCATTCGATTGAATTGGTGAGAAAAATATAATTTGTAAAACATATAATATTTGAATATGTTAATTGAACAAAAATAGTAGTAATGAACTCAATTGTATAAAATACACGTTAGTAGATGTATATTATAAATAGGAATCCCAAGTTTCAATGTTAGGTTAAACATATATCCCTATACGAGAGTGCAAAAACTTCTTATAACAGTCCATTATAAATAGCTATCCCAAATTTCAGGATTGTGTGAAGCATATATCCTTAGATGGGAGTGCGGAACCATCTTATTAGAATCTATTGTATTTCGTTTTTCTTAAATAATTTGTCTAAAGTCAGGAATTCTATAAATTATTTCAAATTGCATTGAAGAAAAGGAGACAATTAACAAAATTGTAAAATTTAAATTCAACAGATTATTGACAATTTATTTATCCATTGCAGATTTTAATATAATATTTGAATATGTTAATTGAACAAAAATACAAGTAATGGACTCAA
>JAHOYR010005865.1:47337-62156 GCA_023213295.1 Bruguiera hainesii | reverse complement strand
AAAAATACAAGTAATGGACTCAATTGCATAAAAGACACTTTAGTGGATGAATATTATAAATAACAATCTTAAGTTTCAAGGTTATGTCAAGCATATATTCCTTGATGGGAGTAGGGAACCATCTTATTATAGTCAATTCCTTTTCCTTTTCCTTAACTAATTTGTCTGAGAACATCAAAATTCGAAAAATTGCAAAAATGCAATATTTTGATATTTAAATTTGTTGTTAATGTTGTTTGATTTAATTGGTGAGAAAAATATGATATTTAAATATTTTAATTGAACAAAAATACATGTAGTGGATTCAATTGTATAAAATACAATTAAGTGGATGAATATTATAAATAACACTCCCAAGTTTCATTATTTTGTTAAGCATATATTTCTAGATAAGTGTGTAGAACCTTTTTATTACAATCAATTGCTTTTGCTTCTGAAAATTATCTAAATCATTTCAAATTGCGTTGCGGCAAAGGAGACAATTTAGAAAATTGCAAAATTTAAATTGAACAGAGTATTGACAATTCACTTGTTTTTTCTTATTATAGTCCATTGCACTTGTTTTTTCTTAAGTAATTTGCCTGAAAATTATATAAATTATTTTAACTTGCGTTGAAGCAAAGGAGCCAATTTAGAAAATTGCAAAATTTCAATTCAACAGAGTATTGACAATTCATTTATCCCTAACAGATTTTAAAATTCTAAAAATTGCAAAATTGAAATATTTTCATTTTTAACATTATTGTTAATGTTGTTTGATTTAATTAGTGAGAAAAATATAATATGTAAAAAGTATAATATTTGAATATGTTAATTGAACAAAAATACAAGTAATGTATTGAATTGCATAAAAGACACTTTAGTGGATGAATATTATAAATAGCAATCTCAAGTTTCAAGGTTGTGTGAAGCATATATCCCTAAATAGGAGTCAAGAACCACCTTATTAAAGTCCTTTGCTTTTCCTTTTTCTTAAGTAATTTGTTTGAAGACAATAATTCTATAAATCATTTCAAATTGCATTGAGGCAAAGGAGACAATTAGGAAAATTGTAAATTTTAAATTCAACAGAGTATTGACAATTCATTTATCCCTAGCAGATTTTAAAATTCTAAAAATTCAAAAAATGCAATATTTTGATTTTTAAATTTGTTGTTAATGTCGTTTGATTTGATTGGTGAGAAAAATATAATATGTAAAAAATATAATATTTGAATATGTTAATTGAACAAAAATACAAGTAATGGACTCAATTGCATAAGCGACACTATAGTAGATGAATATTATAAATAACAATCTCAAATTTCAAGGTTGTGTGAAGTATATATCCCTTGATAGAAGTGCGGAACCATCTTATTAGAGTCCATTGCTTTTCCTTTTTTTTAAGTAATTTGTCTAAAGATAAGAATTCTATAAATCATTTCAAATTGCATTGAGGCAAAGGAGACAATTAAGAAAATTGCAAAATTTAAATTCAACAGAGTATTGACAATTCATTTATCCCAAAAAGATTTTAAAATTCTAAAAATTGCAAAAATACAATATTGATTTTTAAATTTATTGTTAATGTCCTTTGATTTGATTGGTGAGAAAAATACAATATTTGAATATCTTAATTGAACAAACATACAAGTAATGGACTCAATTGTATAAAATACAATTTAGTAGATGAATATTATAAACAGCAATCCTAAGTTTCAATGTTGTATTTAGCATATATCTTTAGATAGGAGTGCAGAATCTTCTTATTACAGTCTATTGCTATTTTTTTTCTTAAGTAATTTGCCTAAAAATTATATAAATTATTTCAAATTACGTGGAGGTGAAGGAGACAATTTAGAAAATTGCAAAATTGAAATTCACCAAAGTATTGACAATTCATTTATCCCTAATAGATTTTAAAATTCTAAAAATTGCAAAATTGAAATATTTTCATTTTTAAATTTATTGTTAATGTCGTTTGATTTAATTGGTGAGAAAAATATAATATGTGAAAAATATAATATTTGAATATGTTAATTGAACAAAAATACAAGTAATGGACTCAATTGCATGAAAGACACTTTAGTAGATGAATATTATAAATAGCAATCTCAAGTTTCAAGGTTGTGTGAAGCATATATCCCTAGATAGGAGTGGAGAACCACCTTATTAGAGTTGGAGTTCCCAATGTCATTCTAGGATCTGCTAGTTTGTGATCTTGAGAGGGGGGGTGAATCAGTATCACCACAATTCACAATTCACAAGTAAGTGAACAACTTCAATCTCTTCTTAAAAGTGAACTCTTTCTTAGATTCAACTAAGGTAGATCTATTGATACCTACTAATCACATAGTCCCCAAAGTCACCTTTCAGACACCTTGCCTAATAGACAATTCAGATATTCTTGTTTAGGTCTTCCTTAGGTTATAGGTTGGCTGATACTTTAGCTGCGTTCACAACTCAACTCAAAACACAGAATGTAAAGCAAATTAAGGACACACGAGATTTATGTGGTTCCATCAACGTGATGTACATCCACAGTGGTAGGGACTCTCCCTTACCGAGACTATCCACTATACTTGAGAATTCCAATTACAATGGATGTCTTAATCTTCTGCTCCTTTCATTATTGTAATTACTAAGCAAGTACAATACAAAGAGTGTCACCTACTGTGCCTACCCTTCTTCTAGCTTGTCTTGCTTTTGTTGAATTGAAAGGCTGCTCCACTGCCATTTAGAAGTTCACCGCAATGCTCTCTAACCTCTCTTGAAGAAATTTGGAAATACGTTGAGTTCTTTCTGATGCTTTGCTGAATTCCTTCTCTAGGTTGTCTCACACAGCTCTTGCTTTCACTGTCTCACAGTCTCACACCGTCTCCTATTTCACGGTCTTATTGTTTCATGGCCTGTCCTCACGCTTCTGGTCTCACACCGTCTCCTGACGTACACCCATGCTTCTGGTCTGTTGTTTCATGTCTCTTGGCTTGCCTCACGCTACTAGTTTTTTTGGTTCACGTCTTTCGGCCTGCCTCACACTTCTGGTCTGCTGTCTTCTCTTCCGGGTGGTGTCACAAATACCAAGTCTGCTGTCTTCTCTTCTGGGTGATCTCACGGATACCAAGTTTGCTGTCTTCTCTTCTGGGTGGTCTCACAGATACCAGGTCTGCTGTCTTCTCTTCCAGGAGGTCTATTTCTTACTTCTCCTCTTACTGGTTGTGCATTTCTAGTTTGCTTGCAGGACGTGTTTCTAGTTTGCTTGCAGGACGTGTTTCTGGTTTGCTTGCAGGACGTGTTTCTGGTTTTCTTGCAGGAGGTCACACATTCTGGTTTGCTCTCTCGGTGGTGATGTTTCTGGTTTGCTCTCCTAGTGGTGTGTTTCTGATCTCTTGTCGTTCTACTCTCTTTTTATTCAATTTTGTTGGCCCCCTTTTTTGTTTTGTCTTCGAAGTCCTTTATATACTCTCTTCCATGAAACCGTAATAGGGCTTACGTGGCAGATTTATGTTCTTGCCCTTACATGGCAGATTTACTTTCTTGCCCTTCCATGTGGCTTTACTTTCTTGCACACTTAACCCTAGTTGACAACAATTACAACCCATACAAGACTGTGAGAACAACAAGAGTCCATTACTTTTCCTTTTTCTTAAATAATTTGTCTGAAGACAAGAATTCTATAAATCATTTCAAATTGCATTGAAGCAAAGGAGACAAATAAGAAAATTGCAAAATTTAAATTCAACAGAGTATTGATAATTCATTTATCTCTAGCAGATTTTAAAATTCTAAAAATTGCTAAAATGAAATATTTTGATTTTTAAATTTATTGTTAATGTCGTTTGATTTGATTGGTGAGAAAAATACAATATTTGAATATCTTAATTGAACAATAATACAAGTAATGGACTCAATTGCATAAAATACACTTTAGTGGATGAATATTATAAATAGCAATTTTAAGTTTCAATGTTGTGTTAAGCATATATCCTTAGATGGGAGTGCAAAACTTTTTTATTACAATCGATTGATTTTGCTTTTTAATAAGTAATTTGCCTAATGATTATATATATTATTTCAAATTGCGTTGAGGCAAAGGAGACAATTCAGAAAATAGCAAAATTTAAATTCAACAGAAAATTGACAATTTATTTATACCTAGCACATTTTAAAATTCTAGAAATTGCAAAAATGCAATATTTTGATTTTTACATTTATTTTTAATGTCGTTTGATTTGATTGGTGAGAAAAATACAATATTTGAATATCTTAATCGAACAAAAATACAATTAATGGACTTAATTACATAAAATACACTTTAGTGAATGAATATTATAAATAGCAATTCTAAGTTTTAATGTTGTGTTAAGGATATAACCTTAGATGAGATTATAGAACCTTCTTATTACAATCCATTGTTTTTGCTTTTTTTTAGGTAATATGCCTGAAGATTATATAAATCATTTCAAATTACTTTGAGGCAAAGGAGACAATCTAGAAAATTGCAAAATTTAAATTGAACAGAGTATTGACAATTCACTTATCCATAAGAGATTTTAAAATTAAAAAAATTGCAAAATTGAAATATTTTGATTTTTCAATTTATTGTTAATGTCTTTTGATTTAATTGGTGAGAAAAATATAATATTTGAATATGTTAATTAACCAAAAATTAAAGTAATGGACTCAATTGTATAAAAGACACATTAGTAGATGAATATTATGAATTGCAATCTCAAGTTTCAAGGTTGTGTGAAGCATATATCTCTAGATGGGAGTGAGGAACGATCTTATTAGAGTCCATTCCTTTTCCTTTTTCTTAACTAATTTGTTTGAAAACAAGAATTTTATAAATCATTTCAACTTGCATTAAGGCAAAGGAGACAATTAAGAAAATTTCAAAATTTCAATTCAACAGATAATTGACAATTTATTTATCCCTAGCAGATTTTAAAATTTTAGAAATTGCAGTAATGCAATATTTTGATTTTTAAATTTGTAATTAATGTCATTTGATTTGATTGGTGAGAAAAATATAATATTTAAATATCTTAATTAAACAAAATTATAAGTAATTGACTCAATTGCATAAAATACACTTTAGTGGATGAATATTATATACAACAATCCCACGTTTTAATGTTGTGTTAAGCATATATCCCTAAATGGGAATGCAGAACCTTCTTATTATAATTCATTGCTCTTGTTTTTTCTTAAGTAATTTGCCTGAAAATAATATAAATTATTTCAAATTGCATGGAGGCAAAAGAGACAATTTAGAAAATTGCAAAATTCAAATTCAATAGAGTATTGACAATTCATTTATCCCTAATAGATTTTAAAATTCTAAAAATTGCAAAATTGACATATTTTCATTTTAAAATTTATTGTTAATGTCGTTTGATTTAATTGGTGAGAAAAATATAATATTTGAATATGTTAATTGACCAAAAATACAAGTAATGCACTCAATTGCATAAAAGAAACTTTAGTGGATGAATATTATAAATAGCAATCTCAAGTTTCAAGACTGTGTAAAGCATACATCCCTAGATGGGAGTGGGGAACCATCTTATTAAAGTCTATTACTTTTCCTTTTTTCTAACTAATTTGCCAGAATACAAGAATTCTATAAATCATTTCAAATTGCATAGAGGCAAAGGAAACAATTAAGAAAATTGCAAAATTTAAATTCAATAGATTATTTACAATTTATTTGTCCCTAACAAATTTTAAAATTCTTAAAATTGCAAAAATGCAATATTTTGTTTTTTAAATTTGTTGTTAATGTCGTTTGATTTGATTGGTGAGAAAAATACAATAAAATACAAGTAATGGATTCAATTGCATAAAATACATTTTAGTGGGTGAATATTATAAATAGCAATCTCAAGTTTCAAGGTTGTATATTGTATATATCCCTAGATGGGAGTGGGGAACCATCTTATTCGAGTTCATTGCTTTTCCTTTTTCCTAAGTAATTTGTTAGAAATCAAGAATTCTATAAATCATTTCAACTTGCATTAAGGCAAAGGAGACAATTAAGAAAATTTCAAAATTTCAATTCAACAGATAATTGACAATTTATTTATCCCTAGCAGATTGTAAAATTTTAAAAATTGCAGTAATGCAATATTTTGATTTTTAAATTTGTTATTAATGTCGTTTGATTTGATTGGTGAGAAAAATACAATATTTAAATATCTTAATTGAACAAAATTATAAGTAATTGACTCAATTGCATAAAATACACTTTAGTAGATGAATATTATATACAACAATCCTAAGTTTCAATGTTGTGTTAAGCATATATCCCTAGATGGGAATGCAGAACCTTCTTATTATAATTCATTGCTCTTGTTTTTTCTTAAGTAATTTGCCTGAAAATTATATAAATTATTTCAAATTGCGTAGAGGCAAAAGAGACAATTTAGAAAATTGCAAAATTTAAATTCAATAGATTATTGACAATTCATTTATCCCTAATAGATTTTAAAATTCTAAAAATTGCAAAATTGACATATTTTCATTTTAAAATTTATTGTTAATGTCGTTTGATTTAATCGGTGAGAAAAATATAATATGTGAAAAAAATAATATTTGAATATGTTAATTGACCAAAAATACAAGTAATGCACTCAATTGCATAAAAGACACTTTAGTGGATGAATATTATAAATAGCAATCTCAAGTTTCAAGACTGTGTAAAGCATATATCCCTAGATGAGAGTGGGGAACCATCTTATTAAAGTCTATTACTTTTCCTTTTTTCTAGCTAATTTGCCAGTATACAAGAATTCTATAAATCATTTCAAATTGCATAGAGGCAAAGGAAACAATTAAGAAAATTGCAAAATTTAAATTCAATAGATTATTTACAATTTATTTGTCCCTAGCAAATTTTAAAATTCTTAAAATTGCAAAAATGCAATATTTTGTTTTTTAAATTTGTTGTTAATGTCGTTTGATTTGATTGGTGAGAAAAATACAATAAAATACAAGTAATAGATTCAATTGCATAAAATACATTTTAGTGGATGAATATTATAAATAGCAATATCAAGTTTCAAGGTTGTATATTGCATATATCCCTAGATGGGAGTGGGGAACCATCTTATTCGAGTTCATTGTTTTTCCTTTTTCCTAAGTAATTTGTTAGAAATCAAGAATTCTATAAATCATTTTAAATTGCATTGAGGCAAAGGAGACAATGAAGAAAATTGCAAAATTTAAATTCTAAAAATTATTGACTTTTTATTTATCCTTAACTGATTTTAAGGTTGTAAAAATTGCAAAAATGCAATATTTTGATTTTTAAATTTGTTGTTAATGTCGTTTGATTTGATTGGTGAGAAAAATACAATATTTGAATATCTTAATTGAACAACAATACAAGTAATGGACTCAATTGCATAAAATACACTTTAGTGGATGAATATTATAAATAGCAATCCAAGGTTTCAATGTTGTGTTAAGCATATATCTTTAGATGGAAGTGCAAAACCTTCTTATTACAATTCATTCCTTCTACTTTTTCTTAAGTAATTTGCCTAAAGATTATATAAATCATTTGAAATTGTATTAAGGCAAAGGAGACAATTATGAAAATAGCAAAATTTAAATTCAACAGAGAATTGACAATTCATTTATCCCTAGCAGATTTTAAAATTTTAGAAATTGCAAAAATGGAATATTTTGATTTTAAATTTATTATTTATGTCATTTGATTTGATTGATGAGAAAAATACAATATTTGAATATCTTAATTGAACAAAATTACAAGTAATTGACTCAATTGCATAAAATACACTTTTGTGGATGAATATTATAAATAGCAATCTCAAGTTTTAATGTTGTGTTAAGTACATATCCCTAGATGGGAGTGCAAAACCTTCTTATTATAGTCCATTGCTTTTTTTTTTCTTAAGTAATTTGCCTGAAGATTATATAAATCATTTCAAATTGCATTGAGGTAATGGAGACAATTTTGAAAATTGCAAAATTTAAATTCAACAAAGTATTGAGAATTCATTTATCCCTAGCAAATTTTGAAATTCGAAAAATTGCAAAATTGAAATATTTTGATTTTTAAATTTAATTTTAATGTCAT
This sequence comes from Bruguiera hainesii, assembly GCA_023213295.1. Taxonomy (NCBI): domain Eukaryota; kingdom Viridiplantae; phylum Streptophyta; class Magnoliopsida; order Malpighiales; family Rhizophoraceae; genus Bruguiera; species Bruguiera hainesii. The sequence goes on along the minus strand of JAHOYR010005865.1, from coordinate 54,070 downwards.
TTGATTTAATTAGTGAGAAAAATATAATATGCGAAAAATATAATATTTGAATATTTTAATTGATCAAAAATATAAGTAATGGACTCAATTGCATAAAAGTCACTTTAATAAATGAATATTATAAATGGCAATATCAAGTTTCAAGGTTGTGTAAAGCATATATCCCTAGATGGGAGTGGGAAAGCATCTTACTAGAGTCCATTGTTTTTCTTTTTTCCTGAGTACTTTGTCAGAGGTCAAGAATTCTATAAATCATTTCAAAATGCATTGAGGCAAAAGAGACAATTAAGAAATTTTCAAAATTTAAATTCAATAGAGTATTGACAATTCATTTATCCCTAGTTGATTTTAAAATTCTAATAATTGCAAAGATGAAATATTTTGATTTTTAATTTTATTGTTAACGTTGTTTGATTTGATTGGTGAGAAAAATAAAATATTTGAAAATCTTAATTGAACAAAAATACAAGTAATGGACTCAATTGCATAAAATACAATTTAGTGGATGAATATTATAAATAGCAATCCCAAATTTCATTGTTATTTTAAGCATATATCCTTAGATAGGAGTGCAAAAATTTCTTATTACAGTCCTTCGCTTTTGCTATTTCTTAAGTAATTTTCCCGAAGATTATATATATCATTTCAAATTGCATTGAGGCAAATTCAACAAAGTACTCATAATTCACTTATCCCTAGCAAATTTTAAAATTCAAAAAATTGCAAAATTGAAATATTTTGATTTTGAAATTTATTCTTAATGTGGTTTGATTTAATTGGTGATAAAAATATAATATGTGAAAAATATAATATTTGAATATGTTAATTGAACAAAAATACAAGTAATGGGCTCAATTGCATAAAATACACTTTATTGGATTAATATTATAAATAGCAAACCCAAGTTTCAATGTTGTGTTAAGCATATATCCCTAGATGAGAGTGCAGAACCTTCTTATTATAGTCCATTACTTTTGCTTTTTCTTAAGTAATTTGCCTGAAGATTATATAAAACATTTCAAATTGTGTTAAGGCAAAGGATACAATTCAAAAAATTGCAAAATTTCAAATCAACATAGTATTGACAATTCATTTATCAATTTAGAAAATTTCAAATTGTTAATTCAATAGAGTATTGACAATTAAGTTATCCCTAGCAGATTTTAAAATTCAAAAAAGTGCAAATTTGAAATATTTTGATTTTTAAATTTAATGTCAATGTCGTTTGATTTAATTGAACAAAAATACAAGTAATGGACTCAATTGCATAAAATACACTTTAGTGGATGAATATTATAAATAACAATCCCAAATTTCATTATTATTTTAAGCATATATCCTTAGATGGGAGTGTAGAAATTTCTTATTACAGTCCTTCACTTTTGCTATTTCTTAAGTAATTTTCACGAAGATTATATATATCATTTTCACTTATCCCTAGCAAATTTTAAAATTCAAAAAATTACAAAATTGAAATATTTTGATTTTGAAATTTATTCTTAATGTGGTTTGATTTAATTGGTGATAAAAATATAATATGTGAAAAATATAATATTTGAATATGTTAATTGAACAAAAATACAAGTAATGGACTTAATTGCATAAAAGACATTTAAGTGGATGAATATTTTAAATAACAATCTCAAGTTTCAAGGTTGTGTGAAGCATATATCCTTAAATGGGAGTGGGGAACCATTTTATTAGAGTCCATTGCTTTTCCTTTTTCCTATGTAATTTCTTTAAAGACAAGAATTCTATAAATCATTTCAAATTGCATTGAGGCAAAAGAGACAATTAAGAAAACTTGCAAAAATGGAATATTTTGATTTTTAAATGTATTGTTAATGTCGTTTGATTTGATTAGTGAGAAAAATACAATATTTGAATATCTTAACTGAACAAAAATACAAGTAATGGATTTAATTGTATAAAATACAATTTAATAGATCACTATTATAAATAGAAATCCTAAGTTTCTTTATTGTGTTAAGCATATATCCCTAGATGAGAGTGCAGAACCTTTCTATTACGGTCCATTGCCTTTGCTTTTTCTTAAGTAATTTACCTGAAGATTATATAAATCATTTGAAATTACTTTTATGCAAAGGAGACAATTAAGAAAATTGAAAAATTTAAATTCTACAGATTATTAACAATTTTTTTTTATCCCTATCAGATTTTAAAACTTTTAAAATTACAAAAATGGAATATTTTGATTTTTAAATTTATTGTTAATGTCATTTGATTTAATTGGTGAGAAAAATATAATATGTGAAAAATATAATATTTGAATATGTTAATTGAACAAAAATACAATGGACTCAATTGTATAAAATACACTTTAGTGGATGAATATTATAAATAGCAGTCTCAAATTTCAATGTTGTGTTAAGCAATATATCCTTAGATTGGAGTGCAGAACCTTCTTATTACAGTCGATTGTTTTTGCTTTTTCTGAAGTAATTTGCTTGAAGATTATATGAATCTTTTCAAATTGCGTTGAGGCAAAAAAGACAACTCCGAAAATTGCAAAATTTAAATTCAAGAGAGTATTAACAATTCATTTATCCCTAGCAGATTTTAAAATTCGAAAAAATACAAAATTGAAATATTTTGATTTTTAAATTTAATGTTAATCTCGTTTAATTTAATTGGTAAGAAAAATATAATATGTGAAAAATATAATATTTGAATATGTTAATTGAACAAAAATATAAGTAATAAACTCAATTGCATAAAATAGACTTTTGTGGATAAATATTATAAATAGTAAACCCAAGTTTCAACGTTGTGTTAAGCATATATCCTTAAATGGGAGTGCAGAACCTTCTTATTATAGTCCATTACTTTTACTTTTTCTTAAATAATTTGCTTGAAAATTATATAAATCGTTTCAAATTGCGTTGAGGCAAATGAGACAATTTGGAAAATTGTGAAAGTTAAATTCAACGGAGTATTAACAATTCATTTATCCCTAGCAAATTTTAAAATTCTAAACATTGCAAAAATGCAATATGTTGATGTTTAAATTTATTTTTAATGTTATTTGATTTAATTGGTGAGAAAAATATAATATGTGAAAAATATAATATTTGAATATGTCAATTGAACAAAAATATAAGTAATGGATGCAATTCCATAAAAGACACTTTAGTGGATGAATATTATAAATGACAATCTCAAACTTTAAGGTTGTGTAAAGAAAGTAACCCAAATGGGAGTGGGGAACTATCTTTTTAGATTCCATTGGTTCTCCTTTTTCCTGAGTAATTTGTATGAAGATAGGAATTATATAAATCGTTTCAAATTACATTGAGGCAAAGGAGACAATTAAGAAAATTGAAAAATTTAAATTCTACAGATTATTAACAATTTCTTTATCCCTAGCAAATTTTAAAATTCTAAAAATTGCAAAAATGGAATATTTTGATTTTTAAATTTATTGTTAATGTCGTTTGATTTAATTGGTGAGAAAAATATAATATGTGAAAAATATAATATTTGAATAAGTTAATTGAACAAAAATGCAAATAATGGACTCAATTGCATAAAATACACTTTAATGGATTAATATTATAAATAGCATTCCTAAATTTGAATTGTATTAAGCATATATTCCTAGATGGTAGTGCAAACCCTTCTTATTATAGTCGATTCCTTTTGCTTTTTCAGAAGTAATTTGCCTGAAGATTATTTAAATCTTTTCAAATTGCGTTGAGGCAACGAAAACAGTTCCGAAAATTGCAAAATTTAAATTCAATAGAGTATTGACAATTCATTTATCCCTAGCAAATTTTAAGATTCAAAAAAGTGCAAAATTGAAATATTTTGATTTTTAAAGTTAATGTAAATGTCATTTGATTTAATTGGTGAGAAAACTATGATATGTGAAAAACATAATATTTGAATCTGTTAATTGAACAAAAATACAAGTAATGTACTTAATTGCATAAAATACATTTTAGGGGATGAATATTATAAATAACAAACCTAAGTTTCAATGTTGTGTGAAGCACATATCCCTAGATGGGAGTGCAAAAGCTTTTTATTACTGTCGTTTGCTTTTCCTTTTTCTTAACTAATTTGCCTAAAAATTATATAAATCATTTCAAATTGGGTTGAGGCAAAGGAGACAATTCAAAAAATTGCAAAAGTTAAATTCAATAGAATATTGACAATTCATTTATCCCTACCAAATTTTAAAATTCTAAAAATTGCAAAAATACAATATTTTGATTTTTAAATTTATTGTTAATATTGTTTCATTTAATTGGTGAGAAAAATATAATATATGAAAAATATGATATTTGAATATGTCAATTGGACAAAAATACAAATAATGAACTCAATTGCAAAAAAGACACTTTAGTGGATCAATATTATAAATAGCAATCTTAAATTTCAATGTTGTGTAAAGCATATATCCCTATATGAATACGAGGAACAATCTAATTAGGGTTTCTTGTTTTTCCTTTTTCTTAAGTAATTTTTTTGAAAACAAGAATTCTATAAATCATTTCAAATTGCATTGAGGCAAAGGAAACAATTAAGAAAATTGCAAAATTTAAATTCAATAGATTATTTACAATTTATTTGTCACTAGCAAATTTTAAAATTCTTAAAATTGCAAAAATGCAATATTTTGTTTTTTAAATTTGTTGTTAATGTCGTTTGATTTGATTGGTGAGAAAAATACAATATTGGAATCTCTTAATTGAAAAAAAATACAAGTAATGGATTCAATTGCTTAAAATACACTTTAGTGGATGAATATTATAAATAGCAATCTCAAGTTTCAAGATTGTATAGAGCATATATCCCTAAATGGGAGTGGGGAACCATCTTATTTAAGTTCATTGCTTTTCTTTTTCCTAAGTAATTTGTTAGAAATCAAGAATTCTATAAATTATTTTAAATTGCATTGAGGCAGAAGAGACAATGAGGAAAATTGAAAAATTTAAATTCTAAAGATTATTGATGATTTATTTATCCCTAACTGATTTTAAGGTTCTAAAAATTGCAAAAATGCAATATTTTGATTTTTAAATTTGTTATTAATGTCGTTTGATTCGATTGGTGAGAAAAATACAATATTTGAATAAGTTAATTGAACAAAATTACAAGTTATGGACTCAATTGCATAAAATACACTTTAGTGGATGAATCTTATAAATAGCAATCCAAGGTTTCAATGTTGTGTTAAGCATATATCTTTAGATGAGAGTGCAAAACCTTTTTATTACAGTTCATTCCTTCTACTTTTTCTTAAGTAATTTGCCTAAAAATTATATAAATTATTTCAAATTGTGTTGAGGCCAAGGAGACAATTATGAAAATAGCAAAATTTAAATTCAACAGAGAATTGACAATTCATTTATCCTTAACAGATTTTAAAATTTTAGAAATTGCAAAAATGCAATATTTTAATTTTAAATTTATTATTTATGTCGTTTGACTTGATTGGTGGGAAAAATATAATATTTGAATATCTTAATTGAAAAAAATTACAACTAATGGACTCAATTGCATAAAATACACTTCAGTAGATGAATATTATATGTAGCACTCCTAAGTTTCAATGTTGTGCTAAACACATATCCCTAGATGTGAGTGCAGAATCTTCTTATTACAGTCCATTGCTCTTACTTTTTCTTAAGTAATTTGCCTAAAGATTATATAAATCATTTCAAATTGTGTTCAAACAATGGAGACAATTCAGAAAATAACAAAATTTAAATTCAACAGATTATTGACAATTTATTTATCCAAAGTAGATTTTAAAATTTGAAAAATTACAAAAATGCAATATTTGAATTTTTAAATTTATTTTTAAATTACAAATACAATATTTGAATATCTTAATTGAACAAAAATACAAGTAATGGACTCAATTGCATAAAATGCACTTCAGTGGATGAATATTATAAATAGCAATCCCAAGATTCAATGTTGTGTTAAGCAGATATCCTTATATGGGAGTGCAGAACCTTCTTATTACAGTCCATTGCTTTTGTTTTTTCTTAAATAACTTGCCTGACGATTATATAAATCATTTCAAATTGCGTTGAGGCAAAGGAGACAATTCAGAAAAAAGCAAAATTTCAATTCAATAGAGTATTGACAATTCATTTATCCTAACAGATTTTGAAATTCTAAAACTTACCAAAATGCAATATTTTGATTTTTAAATTTATTGTCAATGTGGTTTGATTTACTTGGTGAGAAAAATACAATATTTGAATATCTTAATTAAACAAAAATAGAAGTAATGGACTCAATTGCATAAAATACAATTTAGTGGATGAATATTATTAATAGCAATCTCAAGATTCAATGTTGTGTTAAGCAGATATCCTTAGATGGGAGTGCAAAACCTTCTTATTACAGTCCATTGCTTTTGTTTTTTCTTAAGTAACTTGCCTGAAGATTATATAAATCATTTCAAATTGCGTTGAGGCAAAGGGGACAATACAAAAAATAACAAAATTTCAATTCAACAGAGTATTGATAATTCATTTATCCCTAGCAGATTTTAAAATTCTAAAAATTGAAAAAATGTAATATTTTGATTTTTAAATTTATTGTCAATGACGTTTGATTTGATTGGTGAGAAAAATATAATATTTGAATATCTTAATTGAACAAAAATACAAGTAATTGACTCAATTCCATAAAATACACGTTTTTGGATGAATATTATAAATAGCAATCCCAAGATTCAATGTTGTGTTAA
>JAHOYR010005865.1:1636-29557 GCA_023213295.1 Bruguiera hainesii | reverse complement strand
TCATTTCAAATTGTGTTGAGGGAAAGGAGACAATTAAGAAAATTGCATTGAGGGAAAGGAGACAATTCAGAAAATTGCAAAATTTATATTCAATAGAGTATTGACAAGTCATTTATCCGTAACAGATTTTAAAATTCCAAAAACTGTAAAAGTGCAATATTTTGGTTTTTAAATTTATTATTAATGTCGTTTGATTTTATAGGTGAGAAAAATACAATATTTGAATATGTTAACTGAACAAAATACAAATAATGGACTCGATAGCATAAAATACAATTTAGTGGATGAATATTATAAATAGTAAACTCAAATTTCAAGGTTGTCTCAAGCATATATCCCTAGATGGGAGTGCGGAACCATCTTATTAGAGTCCATTGCCTTTCCTTCTTCTTAAGTAATTTGTCTGAAAACAGGAATTTTATAAATCATTTCAAAATGCATTGGGGTAAAGGAGAGAATTAAGAAAATTGCAAAAGTTAAATTCAACAGATTATTGACAATTTATTTATTCCCAACAGATTTTAAAATTCTAAAAATTGCAAAAATACAATATTTTGATTTTTCAATTTGTTATTAAACTCGTTTGATTTGATTGGTGGGAAAAATATAATATTTTAATAAGTTAATTGAACAAAAATACAAATAATGGATTCAATTGCATAAAATACACTTTAGTGGATGAATATTATGAATAGCAATCCAAAATTTCATTGTTGTGTTAAGCATATATCCCTAGATAGGAGTGCAGAACCTTCTTATTACAGTCCATTGTTTTTGCTTTTTCTTAAGTAATTTGCCTGAAGATTATATAAATCATTTTAAATTATGTTGAGGCAAAGGAGACAATTTAGAAAATTGGAAAATTTAAATTCAACAGATCATTGATAATTTATTTATCCCTAGTAGATTTTAAAATTTTAAAAGTTGCAAAAATGCAATATTTTAATTTTTAAATTTGTTGTTAATGTTGTTTGATTTGATTGGGGAGAAAAATATAATATTTGAATATGTTATTGAACAAAAATACAAGTAATGGATTCAATTGCATAAAATACACTTTAGTGGATGAATATTATAAATAGCAATCCTAAGTTTCAATGTGGTGTTAAGCATATATCTCTAGATGGGAGTGCAGAATCTTCTTATTACAGTCTATAGCTTTTGCTTTTTCTTAAATTACATTTAAGAAGATTATATAAATCATTTTAAATTGCGTTGAGGGAAAGGAGACAATTTAGAAAATTGCAAAATTTAAATTCAACAGAGTATTGACAATTCACTTACCCTTAGCAAGTGGATGAATATTATAAATAGCAGTCCCAAGTTTCAATGTTGTGTTAAGCATGTATCACTTGATGGTAGTGTAGAGCCTTCTTATTATAGTTGATTACTTTTTCTTTTTCTTAAGTAATTTGCTTGAAGATTACATAAATTATTTCAAATTGTGTTGAGGCAAAGGAGACAATTCCAAAAATTGCAAAATTCAAATCCAATAGAATATTGACAATTAACTTATCCCTCACAGATTTTAAAATTTGAAAAAGTGCAAAATTGAAATATTTTGATTTTTAAATTTAATATTAATGTTGTTTGATTTAATTGGAGTGAAAAATATAATATTTGAATATGTGAATTGAACAAAAATACAATTAATGGACTCAATTGCATAAAATACACTTTATTAGATAAATATTATAAATAGCAAACTCAGGTTTCAATATTGTGTTAAGCATATATCCCTAGATGGGAGTGTAGAACCTTCTTATTACAGTCCATTGTTTTTGCTTTTTCTTAACTAATTTGCCTGAAGATTATATAAATCATTTCAAATTGTGTTAAGGCAAAGGAGACAATTCAAAAAATTGCAAAATTTAAATTCAACAATGTATTGACAAAGCATTTGTCCTTACCAAATTTTGAAATTCAAAAAATTGCAAAAGTGCAATATTTTGATTTTAAAATATTTTATTAATGTCGGTTGATTTGATAGGTGAGAAAAATACAATATTTGAATCAGTTAATTGAACAAAAATACAAATAATGGACTCAATTGCATTAAATACACTTTAGTGGACGAATATTATAAATAGCAATGCCAAGTTTCAATGTTGTGTTAAGCATATATCGCTAGATGAGAGTGCAAAACCTTCTTATTACAGCTAATTGCTTTTACTTTTTCTTAAGCAATTTGCATGAAGATTATATAAATCATTTCAAATTGCATTGGGGTAAAGGAGACAATTTAGAAAATTGAAAAATTTAAATTCAACATGGTATTGACAATTTAGTTATCCCTAGCAGATTATAAATTCTAAAATTTCCAAAATTGAAATATTTTGATTTTTAATTTTATCGTTAATGCCGTTTGATTTAATTGGTGAGAAAAATATACTATGTTAAAAATATAATATTTCAATATGGTAATTGAAGAAAAATACAAGTAATGAACTCAATTGCATAAAAAACACTTTAGTGGATGAATATTATAAATAGCAATCTCAAGTTTAAAGGTTATATAAAACATATATCACTAGATAGGAGTGCAGAACCATCTTATTGGAGTCCATTACTTTTCCTTTTTCTTAAGTAATTTGTATGAAAACAAGAATTCTATAAATCATTTCAAATTGTATTGAGGCAAAGGATAAAATTATGAAAATTGTAAAATTTAAATTCAATAGATTATTGACAATTTATTTATCCCTAGTAGATTTTAAAATTCTAAAAATTTCAAAAATGTAATATTTTGATTTTAAAATTTCTTATTAATGTCGTTTGATTTGATTGGTGAGAAAAATATAATATTTGAATAAGTTAATGGAACAAAAATACAAGTAATGGACTCAATTGCATAAAATACACTTTAATGGATGAATATTATAAACAGCAATCTCAAGTTTCAATGTTGTGTTAAGCGTATATCCTTAGATGGGAGTGCATAACCTTGTTATTACAGTCCATTGCTTTTGCTTTTCCTTGAGTAATTTGCCTGAAGATTATATAAATTATTTCAAATTGCATTGAGGCAAAGGAGATAATTTAGAAAATTGCAAAATTTAAATTCAATAGTTTATTTACAATTTATTTGTCCTTAGGAGATTTTAAAATTCTAAAAATTATAAAAATGCAATATTTAGATTTTTAAATTTGTTATTAATGTTATTTGATTTGATTGGTGAAATAAAATACAATAATTGGATAAGTTAATTGAACAAAAATACAAGTAATGGACTCAATTACATAGAATACACTTTAGAGCCTTGTTATTATAGTCGATTGCTTTTACTTTTTCTTAAATAATTTGAATGACGATTATATAAATCATTTCAAACTACATTGAGGCAAATGAGACAATTGAAAAAATTGCAAAATTTTTAATTCAATAGAGTATTGATAATTCACATATTCGTAGCAGATTTTAAAATTCTAAAAATTGCAAAATTGAAATATTTTGATTTTTAAATTTATTGTTAATGTCGTTTTATTTAATTCATGAGAAAAATATACTATGTGAAAAATATAATATCTGAATATGCTAATTGAACAAAAATACAAGTAATGAACTCAATTGCATAAAAGACACTTTAGTTGATGAATATGATAAATTGCAATCTCAAGTTTCAAGGTTCTGTGAAGCATAGATCCCTAGATGAGAGTGCAGAACCATCTTATTAGAGTCCATTGCTTTTCCTTCTCCTTAAGTAATTTGTCTGAAAAAAGGAATTCTATAAATCATTTCAAATTGCATTGGGGTAAAGGAGAGAATTAAGAAAATTGCAAAATTTAAATTCAACAGATTATTGACAATTTATTTATCCCTAGCAGATTTTAAAATTCTAAAAATTGCAAAAATGCAATATTTTGATTTTTAAATTTGTTGTTAATGTCATTTGATTTGATTGGTGGGAAAAATACAATATTTAAATAAGTTAATTGAATAAAAATAAAAGTAATGGACTCAATTGCATAAAATACACTTTAATGGATGATTATTATAAATAGTAATCCCAAGTTTTAATGTTGTGTTAAGTATATATCCCTAGATGGGAGTGCAGAACCTTCTTTTTAGAAAATTGTAAAATTTAAATTCAACAATGTATTGACAATTCATTTATCCCTAGATGGGAGTGCAAAACCTTCTTAAATTTAATAGTGTATTGACAATTCATTAACCCTTAGATTGCATAATATTTGAATAAGTTAATTAAACAAAAATACAAGTAATGGACTCAATTGCATTAAATACACATTAGTGGATGATTATCTTAAATAGAAATCCCAAGTTTGAATGTTGTGTTAAGCATATATTCCTAGATGAGAGTGCAGAATTTTCTTATTACAGTCAATTGCTTTTACTTTTTCTTAATTAAGTTGCCAGAAGATTATATAAATCATTTTAAATTGCGTTGAGGCAATGGAGACAATTCAGAAAATTGCAAAATTTAAATTCAATAAAGTATTGACAATTCACTTATCCCTACTAGATTTTAAAATTCTAAAAATTGCAAAAATGTGATCCTTTGATTTTGAAATTTATTGGAATATGTGAATTGAACAAAATACAAGTAATGGACTCAATTTCATAAAATACACTTAAGTGGATGAATATTATAAGTAGCAATCCCAAGTTTCAATGTTGTCTTAAGCATATATCCCTAGATGAGAGTGTAGAACCTTCTTATTACAATTCGTTGCTTTTGCTTTTTCTTAAGTGATTTGCCTAAAGATTATATAAATCATTTCAAATTGCGTTGAGGCAAAGGAGACAATTCAAAAAATTGAAAAATTTGAATTCCACAGAGTATTAACAATTCAGTTATTCTTAGCAGATTTTAAAATTCTAAAAATTACAAAATCGAAATATTTGGATTTTTATATTTATTGTTAATGTCATTTGATTTAATTGGTGAGAAAAATAAAATATGTGAAAAATATAATATTTAAATATATTAATTGAACAAAAATATAAGTAATGGACTCAATTGCATAAAAGACAATTTAGTGGATGAATATTATAAATAGAAAACTCAAGTTTCAAGCTTATGTGAAGCATATATCCCTAGATGGGAGTGCAGAACCATCTTATTAGAGTCCATTATTTTTCCTTTTTCTTAAGTAATTTGTCTGAAAACAAGAATTTTATAAATCATCTCAAATTGCATTAAGGCAAAGGAGACAATTAAAAAAATTGCAAAATTTAAATTCAACAGATTATTTACAATTTAGTTGTCCCTAGCAAATTTTAAAATTCTAAAAATTGCAAAAATGCAATATTTTGATTTTTAAATTTCTTGTTAATGTCGTTTGATTTGATTGGTGAGAAAAATACAATATTTGAATAAGTTAATTGAACAAAAATACATGTAATAAACTCAATTGCAAAAAATACACTTTAGTGGATGATTACTATAAATAGCAGTCCCAACTTTCAAAGTTGTGCTAAACATATATCCCTAGATGGGAGTACAGAACCTTCTTATTAGAATCCATTGCTTTTGCTTTTTTATAAGTAATTTGCCAGAAGATTATATAAATTGTTTCAAATTGTGTTAAGGCAAAGGAGACAATTCAGAAAATTGCAAAATTTAAATTCAACAGTGTATTGACAACTCATTTATCCCAAGTAGATTTTAAAATTCTAAAAATTGTAAAAATGCAATATTTTGATTTTTAAATTTATTGTTGATGTCGTTTGATTTAATTGGTGAGAAAAATATAATATGTGAAAAATATAATATTTGAATATGTCAATTGAACAAAAAGACAAGTAATGGACTCAATTGCATAAAAGACACATTAGTGGATGAATATTATAAATAGTAATCTCAAGTTTGAAGGTTGTGTGAAGCATATATCTCTAGATAGGAGTGGGGAACCGTCTTATTATGGTCCATTGCTTTTCCTTTATCTTAAGTAATTTGTCTCAATGCAAGAATTCTATAAATCATTTCAAATTGCATTGAGGTAAAAGAGACAATTCAGAAAATTGCAAAATTTAAATTCAATAGAGTATTAATAATTCAGTTATCCCTAGCAAAGTTTAATATTCAAAAAACTATAAAATTGAAATATTTTGATTTTTAAATTTATTGTTAATGTCGTTTGATTTAATTGGTGAGAATAATATAATATGCGAAAAATATTATATTTGAATATGTTAATCAAACAAAAATACAAATAATGGACTCAATTGTATAAAATACACTTTATTGGATGATTATTATAAATAGTAGTCTCAAGTTTTAATGTTGTGTTAAGCATATATCCCTAGATGGGAGTGCAAAGCCTTTTTATTACAATCAATTGCTTTTGCTTTTTCTTAACTAAGTTGCCATAAGACTATATATATCATTTCAAATTACGTTGAGGCAAAGGAGACAATTAAGAAAATTGCAAAATTTAAATTCAACAAAATATTGACAATTCACTTATCCCTACTAGATTTTAAAATTCAAAAAATTAAAAAATTGAAATATTTTGATTTTTAAATTTACTGTTAATGTCGTTTGATTTAATTGGTGAGAAAAATATAATATGTGAAAAATATAATATTTGAATATGTTAGTTGAACAAAATTACAAGTAATGGACTTAATTGCATAAAAGACACTTTAGTGGATAAATATTATAAATAACAATCTCAAGTTTCAAGTTTGTTTGAAGAATATATCCCTAGATGGGAGTGTAGAATGGTCCTATTAGAGTCCATTGTTTTTCCTTTTTCTTAAGTAATTTGACTAAAAACAGGAATTTTATAAATCATTTCCAATTATATTGAGGCAAAGGAGACAATTAAGAAAATTGAAAAATTTAAATTCAACAGATTTTTAACAATTTATTTATCCTTAGAAGATTTTAAGATTCTAAAAATTGTAAAAATGCAATATTTTCATTTTTAAATTTGTTGTTAAAGTCGTTTGATTTGATTGGTGGGAAAAATACAATATTCGAATAAGTTAATTGAACAAAAATACAAGTAATGGACTCAATTGCATAAAATACACTTTAGTGGATGAATATTAGAAATAGCAATCCCAAGTTTTAATGTTGTGTTAAGCATATATCCCTAGATGAGAGTGCAAAACCTTTTTATTATAGTCCATTGATTTTGCTTTTTCTTAAGTAATTTGCTTGAAAATTATATAAATCATTTCAAATTTCAAATATTTAGAAAATTGCAAAATTTAAATTCAACAGAGTATTGACAATTCAGTTTTCCCTTGCAGATTATAAATTCTAAAAATTGCAAAATTGAAATATTTTGATTTTTATATTTATTGTTAATATCGTTTGATTTAATTGGTGAGAAAAATATAATATTTGAAAAATACAATATTTGAATAAGTTAATTGAACAAAAATTCAAATAATGGATGCAATTGCATAAAATACACTTAAGTGGATGAATATTATAAATAGCAAACTCAAATTTCAAGGTTGTGTGAAGCATATATCCCTAAATGGGAGTATGGAACCATCTTATTAGAGTCCATTGTTTTCCTTTTTCTTAAGTAATTTGTCTAAAAACAGGAATTGTATAAATCATTTCAAATTGCGTTAGGGAAAAAATTAAAATATTTTGATCTTTAAACTTATTGTTAATGTTATTTGATTTAATTGGTGAGAAAAATATAATATGTGAAAAATATAATATTTGAATATGTTAATTGAATACAAATACAAGTAGCAGACTCAATTGCATAAAAGAGACTTTAGTGGATGAATATTACAAATAGCAATCTCATGTTTCAAAGTTGTGTGAAGCATATATACCTAAATGGGAGTGGGGAACCATCTTATTTAAGTCCATTGTTTTTCCTTTTTCTTAAGTAATTTGTCTGAAAACAACAATTCTATAAATCATTTCAAATTCCATTGAGGCAAAAGGAGAAAATTAAGAAAATTGCAAAATTAAAATTCAACAGATTATTGATATTTTGTTTATCCCAAATAGATTTTAAAATTCTAAAAGTTGCAAAAATGCAATATTTTGATTTTCAAATTTGTTGTTAATGTCGTTTGATTTGATTACTGAGAAAAGTAGAATATTTGAATAAGTTAATTGAACAAAAATATAAGTAATGGACTCAATTGCATAAAATACACTTTAGTGGATGAATATTATAAATAACAATCCCAAGTTTCAATGTTGTGTCAAGCACATATCCTTATATGGGAAAGAGGAACCTTTTTATTAAAGCCAATTGCTTTTGCTTTTTCTTAAGTAATTGTTTGAAGACAAGAATCATATAAATCCTTACAAATTGCATTAAGGAAAATGTGATAATTAAGAAAATTGAAAAATTTAAATTCAATAGATTATTGACAATGCATTTATCCTTAGCAGATTTTAAAATACTAAAAATTGCAAAAATGTAGTATTTTGATTTTTAAATTTATTGTTAATATCGTTTAATTTGATTAGTGAGAAAAATATGACATTTGAATATGTTAGTTGAACAAAAATACAACTAATGGACTCAATTGTATAAAATATACCTTATTGGATAAATATTATAATTAGCAATTTCAAGTTTTAATGTTGTGTTAAACATATATATTAGATGGGAGTGGGGAACCTTCTTATTAGAGTCAATTGCTTTTGCTTTTTCTTTAGTAATTTGTTTGAAGACAAGTATTCTATTTGATTTGATTGGTGAGAAACATTTATTGTTAATGCAATATTTTGATTTTTATCCCTAGCAGATTTTAAAATTCTAAAAACTACAAAAATACAATATTTTGATTTTTAAACTTATTGTTAATGCCATTTGATTTGATTGGTGAGAAAAATACAATATTTGAATATCTTAATTGAATAAAAATACAAGTAATAGACTTAATTGCATAAAATATACTTTAGTGGATGAATATCATAAATAGCAATCTTAAGTTTCAAGGTTGTATGAAGCATATATCCCTCTATAGGAGTGGAGAATCACTTATTAAAATTCGTTGTTTTTCCTTTTTCTTAAGTAATTTGTCTGAAGACAAGAATTTTATAAATCATTTCAAATTACATTGAGGCAATGGAGACAATTAAGAAAATTGCAAAATTTAAATTCAACAGAGTATTGACAAAACATTTATCCCTAGGAGATTTTAAAATTCTAAAAATTGCAAAAATGCAATATTTTGATTTTTAAACTTATTGTTAATGTCATTTGATTTGATTGGTGAGAAAAATACAATATTTGAATATCTTAATTGAACAAAAATACAAGTAATGGACTTAATTACATAAAATACACTTTAGTGGATGAATATCATAAATAGTAGTCCCATGTTTTAATATTGTGTTAAGCATATATCCATAAATGGGAGTGCAGAACCTTTTTATTACAGTCGATTGCTTTAGGTTTCTCATAAGTAATTTGCCTGATGATTCTATAAATTATTTCAAATTGCGTTGAGGCAAAGGAGACAATTCAGAAAATAGCAAAATTTAAATGCAACAGAGAATTTACAATTTATTTATCCCTAACAGATTTTAAAATTCTAGAAATTTGCAAAGATGTAATATTTTGATTTTTAAATTTATTGTTAATGTTGTTTGATTTTATTGGTTTGAAAAATACAATACTTGAATATCTTAATCGAACAAAAATGCAAGTAATGGACTGAATTGCATAAAATACACTTTAGTGGATGAATATTATAAATAGTAATCTCAAATTTCAATATTGTGTTAAAGATATAACCCTAGATGGGATTACAGAACCATTTTAATACAATCCATTGCTTTTACTTTTTCTTAAATAATTTGCCTGAAGATTATATAAATCATTTCAAATTGCGTTAAGGCAAAAGAGGCAATTCAGAAAATTGCAAAATTTAAATTGAATAAAGTATTAACAATTCACTTATCCATAGTAGATTTTAAAATTCAAAAAATTGGAAAATTGTAATAATTTGATATTTCAATTTATTGTTAATATCGTTTGATTTAATTGGTGAGAAAAATATAATATTTGAATATGTTAATTGAGCAAAAATACAAGTAATGGACTCAATTGCATAAAAGACATTTTAGTTGATGAATATTATAAATAGAAATTTCAAGTTTCAAGGTTGTGTGAGGCATATATCCCTCGATAGGAGTGGGGAACCACCTTATTAGAGCCCTTTGCTTTTCCTTGTTCTTAAGTAATTTGTCTGAAGACAAGAATTCTATAAATCATTTGAAATTTCCTTAAGGCAAAGAAGACAATTAAGAAAATTGAAAAAATTCTAAAAATTCCAAAACTGCTATATTTTGATTTTTAAATTTGTTGTTAATATTTTTTGATTTGATTGGTGAGAAAAATATAATATGTGAAAAATATAATATTTGAATATGTTAAATGAACAAAAAAACAAGTAATGGACTCAATTGCATAAAAGACACTTTAGTGGATGAATATTACAAATAGCAATCTCAAGTTTGAAGGTTGTGTAAGGCATATATCCCTCGATAGCAGTAAGGAACCACCTTTTTAGAGCCCTTTGCTCTTCCTTTTTCTTAAGTAATTTGTCTGAAAACAATAATTCCATAAATTATTTCAAATTGCATTGAGATAAAGGAGACAATTAAGAAAATTGCAAAATTTAAATTTAATAGAGTATTGACAATTCATTTATCCCTAGTAGATTTTAAAATTCTAAAAATTGCAAAAATACAATATTTTGATTTTTAAATTTATTGTTAATGTTGTTTGATTTGATTGGTGAGAAAAATACAATATTTGAATATCTTAATTGAACAAAAATACAAGTAATGGACTTAATTGCATAAAATACACTTTAGTAAATGAATATCATAAATAACAATCTCAAATTTCAAGGTTGTGTGAAACATATATCCCTAAATGGCAGTGGGGAACCATCTTATTGGAGTCCATTTCTTTTGTTTTTTCTTAACTAATTTGTCTGAAGACAAGAATTATATAAATTATTTCAAATTGCATTGAGGCAAAGGAGACAATTATGAAAATTTCAAAATTTAAATTCAACAGATTATTAACAATTTATTTATCCCTAACATATTTTAAAATTCTAAAAATTGCAAAAATGCAATATTTTGATTTTTAAATTTGTTGTTAATGTCGTTCGATTTTATTGGTCAAAAAAATATAATATTTGAATATCTTAATCGAACAAAATTACAAGTAATGGACTTAATTGCATAAAAGACACTTTAGTGGATGAATATTATAAATGACAATTTGAAATTTCAAGGTTGTGTGAAGCATATATCCCTAAATGGGAGTGGGGAACCATCTTATTAGAGTCGATTTCTTTTCCTTTCTTTTAACTAATTTGTCTAAAGATAAGAATTCTATAAATTATTTCAAATTGCATTGAGGCAAAGCAGACAATTAAGATAATTTTAAAATTTAAATTCAACAGATTATTGACAATTTATTTATCCTTATATGGGAGTAAGGAATCATCTTATTAAAGTCCATTTTGTTTCCCTTTTCTTAACTAATTTGTCTGAAGAAAAGAATTGTATAAATCATTTTAAATTGCTTTAAGGCAAAGGTGACAATTAAGAAATTTTCAAAAATTTAAATTCAACAGATTATTGACAATTTATTTATACATATCAAATTTTAAAATTCTAAAAATTGCAAAAGTGCAATATTTTGATTTTTAAATTTGTTGTTAATGTCGTTTGATTTGATTGGCGAGAAAAATACAATATTTGAATAAGTTAATTGAACAAAAATACAAGTAATGGACTCAAATCCATAAAATACACTTTAGTTGATGAATATTGTAAATAGCAATCTCAAGTTTTAATGTTGTGTTAAACATATATCCCAAAATGGGAGTGCAGAACATTATTATTATAGTCGATTGCTTTTTCTTTTCCTTAAGTAATTTACCTAAAGATTATATAAATTATTTCAAATTGCGTTGAGGCGAAGGAGACAATTCAAGAAATTACAAAAGTTAAATTCAATTAAATATCGACAATTTATTTCTCCCTAGCAAATTTTAAAATTCTAAAAGTTTCAAAAATATGATATTTTGATTTTTAAATTTGTTAATGTCATTTGATTTGATTGATAAAAAAAATACAATATTTGAATAATTTAATTGAACAAAAATACAAGTAATGGACTCAATTGCATAAAATACACTTTAGTTGAAGAATATTATAAATAGCAATCCAAAGTTTCAATGTTGTGTTAAGCATATATCCCTAAATGAGAGTGCAAAACCTTCTTATTATAGTCGATTGCTTTTGCTTTTCCTTAAATAATTTTCCTGAAGATTATATAAATTATTTCAAATTGCGTTTAGCCAAACGAGACAATTCAGAAAATTGCAAAAGTTAAATTCAACAGAATATTGACAATTCATTTCTCCATAGTAGATTTTCAAAGGAGACAATTCCGAAAATTGCAAAATTTAAATTCAACAGAATATTGACAATTCATTTATCCCTAACAGATTTTAAAATTCTTAAAATTTCAAAAATGCAATATTTTGATTTTTAAATTTAATGTTAGTGTCATTTGATTTAATTAGTGAGAAAAATATAATATGTGAAAAATGTAATATTTGAATATGTTAATTGAACAACAATACAAGTAATGGACTCAATTGTATAAAATACAATTTAGTGGATGAATATTATAAATATTAATCCCAAGTTTCATTGTTTTGTTAAGCATATATCCCTAAATAGGAGTGCAGAACCTTCTTATTACAGTCCATTGCTTTTGCTTTTTCTCAAGTAATTTGCCTGAAGATTATAGAAATCATTTCAAATTAGGTTGAGGCAAATGACACAATTTAGAAAATTGCAAGATTTAAATTGAATAGAGTGTTGACAATTCACCTATCCCAAGCAGATTTTAAAATTCGATAAATTGCAAAATTGAAATATTTTGATTTTTAAATTTATTGTTAATGTCGTTTGATTTAATTGGAAAGAAAAATATAATATGTGAGAAATATAATATTTGAATATGTTAAATGAACAAAAATACAACTAATAGACTCAATTGCATAAAATATAATTAACGGGATGAATATTATAAATAGCACTCCCAACTTTCAATGTTGTGTTAAGCATATATCCCTAATTGGGAATGTAGAACCTTCTTATTATAGTCCATTGATTTCGCTGTTTCTTAAGTAATCTACCTGAAGATTATATAAATCATTTCAAATTGCGTTGAGGCAAAGGAGACAATTTAGAAAATTGAAAAATTTAAATTCAACAGAGTATTGACAATTCATTTATCCCTAGTAGATTTAAAATTCAAAAAAATGCAAAATTGAAATATTTTGATTTTTAAATTGAATGTTAATGTCGTTTGATTTAATTAGTGAGAAAAATATAATATTTGAATATGTTAATTGAACAAAAATATGAGTAATGAACTCAATTGTATAAAATACACTTTAGTGGATGAATATTATAAATAGCAAACCCAAGTTTTAATGTTGTGTTAAGCATATATCCCTACATGGGAGTGCAGAGCCTTCTTACTATAGTCGATTACTTTTGCTTTTTCTTAAGTAATTTGCCTAAAGATTATATTAATTATTTCAAATTGTGTTGAGGGAAAGAAGACAATTCCAAAAACTGCAAAAATTAAATTCAATAGAGTATTGAAAATTCATTTATCCCTAATAGATTTTAAAATTCTAAAAATTGAAAAAATGTAATATTTTGATTTTAAAATTTATTGTTAATGTTGTTTGATTTAATTGGTGAGGAAAATATAATAAGTGAAAAATATAATATTTGAATATGTCAATTGAACAAAAATACAATTAATGGACTCAATTGCATAAAAGACACTTTAGTGGATCAATATTATAAATAGCAATCTCAAGTTTCAAGATTTTGTGAAGCATATATCCCTATATGGCAGTGGGGAACCATCTTATTAGGGTCCATTGCTTTTCCTTTTTTTAAGTAATTTTTTTGAAGATAAGAATTCTATAAATTATTTCAAATTGCATTTAGGCAAAGGAGATAATTAGGAAAATTGCAAATTTTAAATTCAATAGATTATTTACAATTTATTTGTCCTTAGCATATTTTAAAATTTTAAAAATTGCAAAAATGCAACATTTTGACTTTTAAATTTATTGTTAATGTCATTTGATTTGTTGGTGAGAAAAATATAATATTTGAATATGTTAATTGAACAAAAATACAAGTAATGGACTCAATTGTGTAAAAAACACTTCAGTGGATGAATATTATGAAAAGCAGTCCCAAGTTTTAATGTCGTGTTACACATATATCCTTAGATGGAGTGCAGAGCCTTCTTATTATAGTTGATTGCTTTTGCTTTTACTTAAGTAATTTGCTTGAATATTATATAAATTATTTCAAATTGTGTTAAGGCAAAGGAGACAATTCTGAAAAATAAAAAATTTAAATTCAATAGAGTATTGAGAATTCACTTATCCCAAGGAGATTTTAAAATTCAAAAAAGTGCAAAATTGAAATAGTTTGATTTTTAAATTTAATGTTAATGTCATTCGATTTAATTGGTGAGAAAAATATAATATGTGAAAAATATCATAATTGAATAAAAATATGAATAATGGACACAATTGCATAAAATACAGTTTAGTAAACGAATATTTTAAATAGCAAACCCATGTTTCAATGTTGTGTCAAGCATATATCCTTATATGGGAGTGTAGAATCTTCTTGTTACAGTCCATTGCTTTTGCTTTTTCTTAAAAAATTTTCCTAAAAATTATATAAATTATTTCAAATTGCGTTGAGGCAAAAGAGACAATTTCAAAAATTGTAAAATTTAAATTCAACAGAGTATTAACAATTCATTTATCCCTAACAAATTTTAAAATTCTAAAAATTGCAAAAATGCAATATTTTGATTTTTAAATTTATAGTTAATGTTGTTCAATTTAATTGGTGAGAAAAATACAATATGTGAAAATTATAATATTTGAATATGTCAATTGAACAAAAATACAAGTAATGGACTCAATTGCATAAAAGACACTTTAGTGGATCAATATTATAAATAGCAATCTCAAGTTTCAAGGTTTTGTGAAGCATATATCACTAGATGAGAGTGGGGAACCATCTTATTAGGGTCCATAGCTTTTCCTTTTTTTTAAATAATTTGTCTAAAGACAAGGATTTTATAAATAATTCCAAATTGCATTGAGGCAATGGAGACAATTATTTGTTGCTAGCAGATTTTAAATTTGTTGATAATGTCGTTTGATTTACTTGGTGAGAAAAATACAATATTTGAATAAGTTAATTGAACAAAAATACAAGTAATGGAGTCAATTGCATAAAATACACTTTCGTGAATGAATATTATAAATAACAATCCCAAGTTTCAATGTTATGTTAAGCATATATCCCTAGATGGGAGTGCCGAGCCTTCTTACTACAGTCGATTGCTTTTGCTTTCTCTAAAGACAAGAATTCTATAAACCATTTCAAATTGCATTGAGGTAAAGGAGACAATTAAGAAAATTGTAAAATTTAAATTCAATAGATTATTTACAATTTATTTGTCCCTAGCAAATTTGAAAATTCTAAAAACTGCAAAAATACAATATTTTGAGTTTTAAATTTGTTGTTAATGTTGTTCGATTTGATTGGTGAGAAAAATACATTTTCGTGGATGAATATTATAAATAGCAATCCTAAGTTTTAATCTTTTGTTAAGCATATATCCCTAGATGGGACTACAAAACCTTTTTATTATAGTCCATCACTTTTGCTTTTTCTTAAGTAATTTGCCTAAAGATTATATAAATCATTTCAAATTGCGTTGAGGCAAAGGAGACAATTCAGAAAATTAGAAAAGTTAAATTCAACATAGTATTGACAATTCATTTCTCCCTAACAGATTTTAAAATTTTAAAAATTGCAAAAATGCAATATTTTGATTTTTAAATTTACTGTTATTGTCGTTTGATTTCATTCGTGAGAAAAATACAATATTTGAATATGTTAATTGAACAAAAAAACAAGTAATGGACTCAATTACATAAAATACAATTAAGTAGATGAATACTATAAGTTGTAGTCCCAAGTTTGAATGTTGTCTTAAGTATATATCCCTAGATGTGTGAGTGCAGAACCTTCTTATTACAGTCCATTGCTTTCACTTTTTTCTAAGTAATCTACCTGAAGATTATGTAAATCATTTGAAATAGCGTTGAGGCAAAGGAGACAATTCAGAAAATTGCAAAATTTAAATTCAACAGAGTATTGACAATTCACTTATCCCTAGCAGATTTTAAAATTCAAAAAATTGAAAAATTAAAATATTTTAATTTTTAAATTTAGTATTAATGTCGTTTGATTTAATTGGTGAGAGAAATATAATATGTGAAAAATATAACATTTGAATATGTTAATTGAACAAAAATACGAGTAATGGACTCAATTGCATAAAATACACTTTAGTGGGTGAATACTATAAATAGCAGTCCCAAGTTTCAATGTTGTGTTAAACATATATCCTTAGATGGGAGTACAGAACCTTCTTATTATAGCCCATCGCTTTTGCTTTTTCTGAAGTAATTTGCCTAAAAATTATATAAATCATTTCAAATTGTGTTGAGGCAAAAGAGATAATTCAGAAAATTGGAAAAATTAAATTCAACAGAGTAGTGACAATTCATTTCACCTAGCAAATGTTAAAATTCCAAATATTGCAAAAATGAGATATTTTGATTTTTAAATTTATTATTAATATTGTTTGATTTCATTGGTGAGAAAAATACAATATTTGAATATTTTAATTGAAGAAAAATACAAGTAATGGAGTCAATTGCATAAAATACAATTAAGTGAATGAATATTATAAACAACAGTCGCAAGTTTCAATGTTGTATTAAGAATATATCCTTAGATGAGAGTGTAGAAACATCTTATTACAGTCCATTGCTTTTGCTTTTTCTTAAGTAATCTGCCTGAGTATTATATAAATCATTTGAAATAACGTTGAGGCAAAGGAGACAATTCAGACAACTATAAAATTTAAATTCAATGGAGTATTGACAATTTACTTATCCCTAGCAGATTTGAAAATTCAAAAAATTGCGAAATTGAAATATTTTGATTTTTAAATTTAGTATTAATGTCGTTTGATTTAATTGGTGAGAGAAATATAATATGAGAAAAATATAGTATTTGAATATGCTAATTGAAGAAAAATATTAGTAATCGACTAAATTGCATAAAATACACTTTAGTGGGTGGATACTATAAATACCAGTCCCAAGTTTCAATGTTGTGTTAAGCATATATCCTTAAATAGGAGTGCAGAACCTTATTATTACAGTCGATTGCTTTTCCTTTTTCTTAAATAATTTGACTAAAGATTATATAAATTATTTCAAATTGCCTTGAGGCAAAGGAGATAATTCTGAAAATTGCAAAATTTAAATTCAACAGAGTATTGACAATTCACTTATCTCTAGTAGATTTTAAATTTCAAAAAAGTGAAAAATTGAAATGTTTTGATTTTTAAATTGAATATTAATGTCGTTTAATTTAATTGGTGAGAAAAATATAATATGTGAAAAATATAATATTTGAATATGTTAATTGAACAAAAATATGAGTAATGGACTCAATTGCATAAAATACACTTTAGTATATGAATATTATAAATAGCAAACCCAAGTTTAAAGGTTGTGTTAAGCATATATCCCTACGTGGAACTGCAGAGCCTTCTTATTATAGTCGATTAGTTTTGATTTTTCTTAAGTAATTTGCTTGAAGATTATATAAATTATTTCAAATTGCCTTGAGGCAAAGGAGACAATTCCGAAAATTGCAAAATTTAAATTCAACAGAGTATTGACAATTCATTTATCCCTAGTAGATTTTAAAATTCTAAAAATTGTAACAATGCAATATTTTGATTTTGAAATTTATAATTAATGTTGTTTGATTTAATTGGTGAGAAAAATATAAGATGTGAAAATATAATATATGAATATGTCAATTGAACAAAAATATAAGTAATAGACTCAATTTCATAAAGGACACTTTAGTGGATCAATATTATAAATAACTATCTCAAGTTTCAAGATTATGTGAAGTATATATCCCAAGATAGATCATAAGATAAGGGTGGGCAACCCTTTTATCAAGGTCCATTACTTTTCCTTTTTCTTGAGTAATTTGTCTGAAGACAAGAATTTTATAAATCATTTCAAATTGCATTGAGGCAAAGGAGACAATTAAAAAAATTGCAAAATTTAAATTTAATAGATTATTTACAATTTATTTGTCCCTAGCAAATTTTAAAATTCTACAAATTGCAAAAATGCAATATTTTGATTTTTAAATTTGTTGTTAATGTCGTTTGATTTGATTGGTGAGAAAAATACAATATTTGAATAAGTCAATTAAACAAAAATACATGTAATGGACTTAATTGCATAAAATGGACTTTAGTGGATGAATATTATAAATAGCAATCCCAAGTTTCAATGTTGTGTTAAAAATATATCCCTATATGGGAGTGCAGAACCTTTTTATTACAGTCCATTGCTTTTGCTTTTTCTTAAGTGCTTTTGCTTTTACTTAAGTAATTTTCCTGAAGATTATATAAATCATTCAAATTACGTTGAGGCAAAGGAGATAAGTCAGAAAATTGGAAAAGTTAAATTAAATAGAGTATTGGTAATTCATTTCTCCCTAGTAGATTTTAAAATTCTAAAAATTGCAAAAATGCGATATTTTGATTTTTCAATTTATTGTTAATGTCATTTGATTTGATTGGTGTGAAAAATACAATATTTGAATAAGTTAATTGAACAAAAATACAAGTAATGCACTCAATTGCATAAAAGACACTTTAGTGGATAAATATTATAAGTAGCAATCTCAAGTTTCAATGTTGTGTTAAGCATATATCCTTAGATGGGAGTGCAGAGCCTTCTTACTACAGTTGATTGTTTTTCCTTTTTCTTAAGTAATTTCCTTGAACATTATAGAAATTATTTCAAATTGTGTTGAGGCAAAGGAGACAATTCCGAAAATTACAAAATTTAAATTTAACAGACCATTGACAATTCACTTATCCTTAGCAGATTTTAAAATTCAAAAAAGTGCAAAATTGAAATATTTTGATTTTTAAATTTAATATTATTGTCATTTCATTTAATTGGTGAGAAAAATATAATATGTGAAAAATATAATATTTGAATATGTTAATTGAACAAAAATACGAGCAATGGACTAAATTGCATAAAATACACTTTAATAGGTGAATACTATAAATACAAATCCCATGTTTAATGTTGTGTTAAGCACATATTCATAGACGGGAGTGTAGAGCCTTCTTATTACAATCGATTGCTTTTACTTTTTTTTTAAGTAATTTGCTTGAACATTAAAGAAATTATTTCAAATTGCAGTGAAGCAAAGTAGACAATTCCAAAAATGGCATAAAATACACCTTAGTGGGTGAATACTATAAATAGCAGTCCCAAGTTTCAATATTGTGTTAAAGATATATCCTTAGATGGGAGTACATAACCTTCTTATTATAGCCCATCGCTTTTGCTTTCCCTTAAGTAATTTGCCTAAAAATTATATAAATCATTTCAAATTGTATTGAGGCAAAGGAGATAAGTCAGAAAATTGGAAAAATTAAATTCAACAGAGTATTGAGAATTCATTTCACCCTAGCAGATGTTAAAATTCTAAATATTGCAAAAATGAGATATTTTGATTTTTAAATATATTATTAACGTTGTTTGGTTTCATTGGTGAGAAAAATACAATATTTGAATATGTTAATTGAACAAAAATACAAGTAATGGACTCAATTGCGTAAAATACAATTAAGTGGATCAATACTATAAATAGCAGTCGCAAGTTTCAATGTTGTATTAAGCATATATCCTTAGATGAGAGTGTAGAAGCATCTTATTACAGTCCATTGTTTTTTCTTTTTCTTAAGTAATCTGCCTGAAGATTATATAAATCATTTGAAATAGTGTTGAGGCAAAGGAGACAATTCAGAAAATTGCAAATTTTAAATTCAACAGAGTATTGACAATTCACTTATCCCTAGCAGATTTTAAAATTCAAAAAATTGCAAAATTAAAATATTTTAATTTTTAAATTTAGTATTAATGTCGTTTGATTTAATTGGTGAGAGAAGTATAATATGTGAAAAATATAACATTTGAATATGTTAATTGAACAAAAATACAAGTAATGGACTCAATTGCATAAAATACACTTTAGTGGGTGAATACTATAAATAGCAGTTTCAAGTTTCAATGTTGTGTTAAACATATATCCTTAGATGGGAGAACAAAACCTTCTTATTATAGCCCATTGCTTTTGCTTTGTCTTAAGTAATTTGCCTAAAAATTATATAAATCATTTCAAATTGTATTGAGGCAAAGGAGATAATTCAAAAAATTGGAAAAATTAAATTCAATAGAGTATTGACAATTCATTTCACCCTAGCAAATGTTAAAATTCTAAATATTGCAAAAATGAGATATTTTGATTTTTAAATTTATTATTAATGTTGTTTCATTTCATTGGTGAGAAAAATACAATATTTGAATATGTTAATTGAATAAAAATACAAGTAATGGACTCAATTGCATAAAATACAATTAAGTGGATGAATATTATAAACAACAGTTGCAAGTTTCAATGTTGTATTAAGCATATATCCTTAGATGAGAGTGTAAAAACATCTTATTATAGTCCATTGCTTTTGTTTTTTCTTAAGTAATCTGCCTGAATATTATATAAATCATTTGAAATAACGTTGAGGCAAAGGAGACAATTCAGACAATTGCAAAATTTAAATTCAATGGAGTATTGACAATTCACTTATCCCTAGCAGATTTGAAAATTCAAAAAATTGCGAAATTGAAATATTTTGATTTTTAAATTTAGTATTAATGTCGTTTGATTTAATTGGTGAGAGAAATATAATATGAGAAAAATATAATATTTGAATATGTTAATTGAAGAAAAATATTAGTAATCGATTAAATTGCATAAAATACACTTTAGTGGGTGGATACTATAAATACCAGTCCCAAGTTTTAATATTGTGTTAAGCATATATCCTTAGATGGGAGTGCAGAACCTTATTATTACAGTGGATTGCTTTTATTTTTTCTTAAGTAATTTGACTAAAGATTATATAAATTATTTCAAATTGCCTTGAGGCAAAGGAGATAATTCTGAAAATTGCAAACTTTAAATTCAATAGAGTATTGACAATTCACTTATCTCTAGTAGATTTTAAAATTTGAAAAAGTGCAAAATTGAAATGTTTTGATTTTTAAATTTAATGTTAATGTCGTTTAATTTAATTGGTGAGAAAAATATAATATGTGAAAAATATAATATTTGAATATGTTAATTGAACAAAAATACGAGTAATGGACTCAAATGCATAAAATACACTTTAGTGGATGAATATTATAAATAGCAAACCCAAGCTTAAATGTTGTGTTAAGCATATATCCCTACGTGGAACTGCAAAGCCTTCTTATTATAGTCGATTACTTTTACTTTTTCTTATATAATTTTCCTGAAGATTATATAAATTATTTCAAATTGCCGTGAGGCAAAGGAGACAATTCCGAAAATTGCAAAATTTAAATTCAACAGAGTATTGACAATTCATTTATCCCTAGCAGATTTTAAAATTCTAAAAATTGTAAAAATGCAATATTTTGATTGTGAAATTTATAATTAATGTTGTTTGATTTAATTGGTGAGAAAAATATAAGATGTGAAAAATATAATATATGAATATGTCAATTGAACAAAAATATAAGTAATAGACTCAATTTCATAAAGGACACTTTAGTGGATCAATATTATAAATAACTATCGCAAGTTTCAAGATTATATGAAGTATATATCCCAAGATAGATCACAAGATAGAGGTGGGCAACCCTTTTATTAGGGTCCATTGCTTTTCCTTTTTCTTGAGTAATTTGTTTGAAGATAAGAATTTTATAAATCATTTGAAATTGCATTGAGGCAAAGGAAATAATTGAGAAAATTGCAAAATTTAAATTTAATAGATTATTTACAATTCATTTGTCCCTAGCAAATTTTAAAATTCTACAAATTGCAAAAATGCAATATTTTGATTTTTAAATTTGTTGTTAATGTCGTTTGATTTGATTGGTGAGAAAAATACAATATTTGAATAAGTCAATTAAACAAAAATACATGTAATGGACTTAATTGCATAAAATGGACTTTAGTGGATGAATATTATAAATAGCAATCCCAAGTTTCAATGTTGTGTTAAAAATATATCCCTAGATGGGAGTGCAGAACCTTTTTATTACAGTCCATTGCTTTTGCTTTTTCTTAAGTGCTTTTGCTTTTACTTAAGTAATTTGCCTGAAGATTATATAAATCATTTCAAATTACGTTGAAGCAAAGGAGACAATTCAGAAAATTGGAAAAGTTAAATTAAATAGAGTATTGATAATTCATTTCTCCCTAATAGATTTTAAAATTCTAAAAATTGCAAAAATGCGATATTTTGATTTTTAAATTTATTGTTAATGTCATTTGATTTGATTGGTGTGAGAAATACAAAATTTGAATATGTTAATTGAACAAAAATACAAGTAATGGACTCAATTGTATAAAAGACACTTTAGTGGATAAATATTATAAGTAGCAATCCCAAGTTTTAATGTTGCGTTAAACATATATCCTTAGATGGGAGTGCAGAGCCTTCTTACTACAGTCGATTGCTTTTACTTTTTCTTAAGTAATTTCCTTGAACATTATAGAAATTATTTCAAATTGCGTTGAGGCAAAGGAGACAATTCTGAAAATTGCAAAATTTAAATTCAACAGACCATTAACAATTCACTTATCATTAGCAGATTTTAAAATTCAAAAAAATGCAAAATTGAAATATTTTGATATTTAAATTTAATATTAATGTCCTTTGATTTAATTGGTGAGAAAAATATAATATGTGAAAAATATAATATTTGAATATATTAGTTGAACAAAAATACGAGCAATGGACTTAATTGCATAAAATACACTGTAGTGGGTGAATACTATAAATACAAATCCCATGTTTAATGTTGTGTTAAGCATATATTCCTAGACGGGAGTGTAGAGCCTTCTTATTACAATCGATTGCTTTTACTTTTTTTTAAGTAATTTTCTTGAACATTAAAGAAATTATTTCAAATTGCGGTGAGGCAAAGTAGACAATTCTAAAAATTGTAAAATTTAAATTCAGCAGATTATTGACAATTCACTTATCCCAAGCAGATTTAAAAATTCAAAAAATTGCAAAATTGAAATATTTTGATTTTTATATTTATTGTTAATGTCATTTGATTTAATTGCTGAGAAAAATATAATATGTCAAAAATATAATATTTGAATATGTTAATTAAACAAAAATGCAAGGAATGGACTCAATTGCATAAAAGACACTTTAGTGAATGAAAATTATAAATAGCAAACTCAAGTTTCATGGTTATGTGAAGCATATATCCCTAGATAGGAGTGCAGAACTATCTTATTAGAGTCCATTGCTTTTCCTTTTTCTTAATTAATTTGTCTGAAAACAACAATTCTTTAAATCATTTCAAATATTCTAATTTATCCCTAGCAAATTTTAAAATTCTAAAAATTGACAAAATGCAATATTTTGATATTTAAATTTGTTGTGAATGTTGTTTGATTTGATTGGTGAGAAAAATAGAATATTTGAATTTGTTAATTGAACAAAAATACAAGTAATCGACTCAATTGGATAAAATACACATTAGTGGATGAATATTATAAATAGCAATCCTAAGTTTCAATGTTGTGTTGAGCATATATCCTAAGATGGGAGTGCAGAACCTTCTTATTGCAGCCCATTTCTTTTGCTTTTTCTTAAGTAATTTGCCTGGAGATTATACAAACCATTTCAAATTGCGTTGAGGCAAAGGAGACAATTCAAAAAATTGCAAAATTTAAATTCAACAGAGTATCAACAATTCATTTATCCCTGGTAGATTTTAAAATTCTAAAAATTGCCAAAATGCAATATTTTGATTTTTAAATTTCTTGTTAATGTCGTTTGATATGATTGGTGAGAAAAATAGAATAATTGAATTTGTTAATTTAACAAAAATACAAGTAATGGACTCAATTGCATAAAATACACATTAGTCAATGAATATTATAAATAGCAATCCCAGGTTTGAACGTTCTGTTAAGCATATATCCCAAGATAAGAGTGCAAAACCTTCTTATTATAGTCCATTCCTTTTGCTTTTTCTTATGTAATTTGCCTAAATATTATCTAAATCATTTCAAATTGCATTGAGGCAAAGGAGATAATTTAGAAAATTGAAAAATTTAAATACAACAGAGTATTTACAATTAATTTATCCTTAGCAGATTTTAAAGTTCTAAAAATTGCACAAAATGCAATATTTTGAATTCTAAATTTATTGTTAATATCGTTTGAATTCATTGGTCAAAAAAATAGAATATTTGAATTTGTTAATTGAACAAAAATACAAATAATGGACTCAATTGCATAAAATGCACATTGGTGGATGAATATTATAAATAGTAATCCCAGGTTTCAACCTTATGTTAAGCATATATCTGAAGATGGAGTGCAGAACCTTCTTATTACAGTCCATTCCTTTTACTTCTTCCTAAGTAATTTGCCTGAATATTATCTAAATCATTTCAAATTGCGTTGATGCAAAGGAGACCATTCAGAAAATTGCAAAATTTAAATTCTACAGAATATCGACAATTCATTTATCCTTAACAGATTTTAAAATTCTAAAAATTTCAAAAAAACAATATTTTGATTTTTAAATTTATTGTTAATGTGGTTTGATTTGAATGGTGAGAAAAATAAAATATTTGAATTTGTTAGTTGAACAAAAACACAAGTAGTGGACTCAAATGCATAAAATACACATTAGTGGATGAATACTATAAATAGTAATCCCAAGTTTCAATGTTGTGTTAAACATATATCCCAAGATGGGAGTGCAGAACCTTCTTATTACAACCCATTTCGTTTGCTTTTTCTTAAGTAATTTGCCTAAATATTATACAAACCATTTCAAATTGTGTTGAGGCAAAGGAGACAATTCAAAAAATTGCAAAATTTAAATTCAATAGAGTATCTACAATTTATTTATCCCCAGCAGATTTTAAATTTCTAAAAATTGCACAAAAAGCAATATTTTGATTTGTAAATTTATTGTTAATGTCGTTTGATTTGATTGGTCAGAAAAATAGAATATTTGAATCTGTTAATTGAACAAAAATACAATTAATGAACTCAATTGCCTAAGAGACATCTTTGTGGATGAAAAGTCTAAATAGCAATCCCAAGTTTCAACGTTGTGTTAAGCATATATCCCACGATGGGAGTGCAAAACCTTCTTATTACAGCCCACTTTTTTTGCTTTTTCTTAAGCAATTTGCCTGGAGCTTATACAAATCATTTCAAATTGCGTTGAGGCAAAGGAGACAATTCAGAATATTGCAAAATTTAAATTCAACAGAGTATCAACAATTCATTTATCCCTAGCAAATTTTAAAATTCTAACAATTGCAAAAAATGCAATATTTTGATTTTTAAATTTCTTGTTAATGTCGTTTGATTTGATTCGTGAGAAAAATAGAATATTTGAATATGTTAATTGAACAAAAATACAAGTAATGGACTCAATTGCATAAAAAGCACATTGGTGGATGAATATTATAAATAGCAATCCTAGGTTTCAACATTATGTTAAGCATATATTTGAAGATGGAGTGTATAACCTTCTTATTACAGTCCATTCATTTTACTTTTTCTTAAGTAATTTGCATGAATATTATCTAAATCATTTCAAATTATGTTGAGGCAAAGGAGACAATTCAGAAAATTACAAAATTTAAATTCTACAAAATATCAATAATTCATTGATCCTTAGCAGATTTTAAAATTCTAAAAATTGCAAAAAGGCAATATTTTGATTTTTATATTTATTGTTAATGCTGTTTGATATGATTGGTGAGAAAAATAGAATAATTGAATTTGTTAATTGAACAAAATTACAAGTAATGGACTCTATTGCATAAAATACACATTTGTGCATGAATATTATAAAAAGCAATCTCAGGTTTCAACGTTATGTTAAGCATATATCCAAAGATGGGGGTGCAGAACCTTCTTATTATAGCCCATTTCTTTTACTTTTTCTTAAGTAATTTGCTTGGAGATTATACAAACCATTTCAAATTGCGTTGAGGCAAAGGAGAGAATTCAAAAAATTACAAAATTTAAATTCAACAGAGTATCAACAATTCATTTATCCCTAATGGATTTTAAAATTCTAAAACTTGCAAAAAAGCAATATTTTGATTTTTAAATTTATTGTTAAGGTCGTTTGATATGATTAGTGAGAAAAATAGAATAATTGAATTTGTTAATTGAAGAAAATTACAAGTAATGGACTCAATTGCATAAAATACACATTTGTGAATGAATATTATAAATAGTAATCCCAGGTTTCAACGTTATATTAAGCATATATCTGAAGATGGAGTGCACAACCTTCTTATTACAGTCCATTCGTTTTACTTTTTCTTAAGTAATTTGCCTGAATATTATCTAAATCATTTCAAATTACGTTGAGGCAAAGGAGACAATTCAGAAAATTGCAAAATTTAAATTCTACAGAATATCGACAATTCATTTATCTTTAGTAGATTTTAAAATTCTAAAAATTGCAAACACGCAATATTTTGGTTTTTAAATTTATTGTTAATGTTGTTTGATATAATTAGTGAGAAAAATAGAATAATTGAATTTGTTAATTGAACAAAATTACAAGTAATCGAGTCAATTGCATAAAATACACATTAGTGGATGAATATTAGAAATAGCAATCTCAGATTTCAATGTTAAGTTAAGCATATATCCGAAGATGGGAGTGCAGAACCTTCTTATTACAGCCCATTTCTTTTGCTTTTTCTTAAGTAATTTGCTTGGAGATTATACAAACTATTCCAAATTGCGTTGAGGCAAAGGAGACAATTTCAAAAAAATGAAAAATTTAAATTCAACAGAGTATCAACAATTCATTTATCCCTAGCAGATTTTAAAATTCTAAAAATTACAAAAAATGCAATATTTTGATTTTTAAATTTATTGTTAATGTCGTTTTATTTGATTGGGGAGAAAAATAGAATATTTGAATTTGTTAGTTGAACAGAAACACAAGTAATGGGCTCAAATGCATAAAATACACATTAGTGGATGAATATTAAAAATAGTAATCCCAAGTTTCAATGTTGTGTTAAGCATATATCCTAAAGTGGGAGTGCAGAACCTTCTTATAATAGCCCATTTCATTTGCCTTTTCTTAAGAAATTTGCCTGCAGATTATACAAACCATTTCAAATTGCGTTGAGGCAAAGGAGACAATTCAAAAAATTACAAAATTCAAATTCAACAGAGTATCAACAATTCATTTATCCCTAGTAGATTTTAAAAGTCTAAAAATTGCAAAAATGCAATATTTTGATTTTTTAATTTATTGTTAATGTCGTTCGATTTGATTGGTGAGAAAAAAAGAATATTTGAATTTGTTGATTGAAGAAAAATACAAGTAATGGACTCAAATGCGTAAAATACACATTAGTGGAGGAATATTATAAATAGTAATCCCAAGTTTCAATGTTGTGTTAAGCATATATCCCAAGATGGGAGTGCAGAACCTTTTTAATACAGACCATTTCGTTTGCTTTTTCTTAAGTAATTTGCTTGCAGATTATACAAACCATTTCAAATTGCATTGAGGCAAAGGGGACAATTCAGAAAATTACAAAATTTAAATTCAAAAGAGTATCAACAAATTTTAAGATTCTAAAAATTGCAAAAAGGCAATATTTTGATTTTTAT
>JAHOYR010005849.1:310592-374922 GCA_023213295.1 Bruguiera hainesii | reverse complement strand
TATTTTGTTTAAGACAATTTATGATTTGATGGAAATAAACAAAATAAAAGGAAAAT
The DNA here is from genome assembly GCA_023213295.1 of Bruguiera hainesii. Lineage (NCBI taxonomy): Eukaryota > Viridiplantae > Streptophyta > Magnoliopsida > Malpighiales > Rhizophoraceae > Bruguiera > Bruguiera hainesii. The sequence continues at coordinate 374,866 of JAHOYR010005849.1, read as the reverse complement.
CTAGTAGACCCTTGCTTGATAAAAAATTTGCCATAAATAAGAAAAAACTAGTTTGATTCGCCACACCCTTGGATAGAAAAAGGAAAAGTGATAAGAATCATTTGTTAGTTCATCACTAAACAAACAAATTGCTTAGATAAAAATTAGGGTAAAATGCAAATTTCACTTTTAAAAATATTCTCAAAAACTCCTATTCCAAAATGTTTCTCAATTCCTTAAATAAGGAATAATGCTAGAAAGTAGCTAAAATAACTTTAAAATAGGAAAAGTAGGGCTATTGCTAATTAGCTACAAAATAGGCTATAAAATCAAACTTAAAACATATGAAATAAACTCATATAGGATAGGTTTTATACCCTCATTAAGAAAGAGCCTAAATTACCATAAACTAATTAAAATAAGAAGAAATAAACTGGAAGTAAATTCTAACCATCATTTTAATCCAAAGCAAGTGAGCAATGTGACCAATGTATGTTCTAACTCCTTTTCCTTGGCCTTGAGACTCCTATACATGTTGTATTCTCTTTTAGAAGCAATTCCAAGGCTGTTTAAAGATTCTTTTCCCTGGAACAAGTAATTGGCCTAAAACTAAGAACCACACAATCTTGGCAGCTCCTATACCACCATGGATCACATCATCTTCCCCAAGTTGAATAGGATTTTCCCTCAAATCTGACTCCTCTTCATCCTCCAAGAAAGTCAATAGAGGCCTCACATTAAATGTGGTTGATACATTATATTCACCTAGCAAATTAATCTTGTAAGAAATGTCATTCACTTTTTCTAGCACTTTGAAACAACCATTTACTCAACGCATATGCTTGGACTTCCTTTTGCATGGAAATCTCTCTTTTTGAAGATGAATCTACATAAGATCACTTATAACAAATTGAATTTGTTTTCTCCCTTTATTGATTGCTTACTCATAGGCTGCATTTCGTTTTTCTATTTGTTGTTTGAAACTCTCTTGCAAATTTTTAACCAATTCAACCTTCTCCTTCCCATCCAAACAAACTCAATCACTAATTGGAGGTGGTGCTAAATCAAGGGGGATAATAGGATTACGTCCATAGACTACCTTATAAGGAAAATGTTTAGCTACACTATGCACACTTCTATTATATGCAAATTCAACAAAAGCCAAGTAACCATCGCAATTCTCCAAATTATTTTTAACAACAGTTCTAAGTAAACAAGAAAGTGTATGGTTTACCACTTCAGTTTGCCCATCTATTTGCAGATGACAAGTTGTGCTAAAGAGTAACCTCACATCGAGCTTCTTCCAAAAGTACCTCAAGAACTTGGCATCCTAATTAGACACTGCAATCTTTGGTATTCCTTGCAATCTTACAATTTCTTGGAAGAACAAATTTGCCAAATAAGAAGCATCATTAGTTTTGTGACAAGCTAAAAAGTGAGACATCTTTGGGAACCTATCAGCAAACACTATCTCTGAATCCTTCCCTCTTTCTGTCCTTGGCAATCCATGTATGAAATCCATACTCACATCAACCTATGACTGATTCAAAATAGGTAATGGCATATGCAACCCATACATAGCCTCTTTACTCTTTTCCTTCTTACAAGCCATGCGCCTCTTTATCACATGATGCACATCTCTAATCATCCTTGGCTAATAAAAATGTTCTTCAACCAACTCTAATGTCTTCTCTCACCAAAGTGTCCACCTAAACCCCCACCATGAGCACCCTTTACTAAAAGTTCCTTAATAAATCCCTTAAGAATACAAAGCCTTTCAGATTTAAACAATTACCCCTCTTTCCAATAAAAGCCATTAATTGTCTTAAAAGCCAAACAAATAGAAGTGAGTTTGGATCATTCAATATTAACTCTCAATTAATTCAAAACCCTTTAACTTAGTATTCAACAATGAGATTGGAGCATACCTCTATGATAGCATATCAGCCCCTATATTTACATTTCCCTTTTCGTACTTGATGACATAGGGAAAGGCCTCCAAGAACTCCACCCATTCAGCATGTCTTTAATTCAGCTTGTTTTGCCCCTTCAAATGCATCAAGGATTCATGATTTGTTGAATAATAAACTCCTTAAGCAACAAGTAAGCTGCCAAGTCTCTAAAGCCTAAATTAGTAGATAGAACTCCTTATCATAAATTGAATAATTCAATCTTGCCTCACTTAACTTCTCACTAAAATAGGTTATGAGATGTTTATCTTGTGTATGAACAGCCTCAATTTCCACTCATAAATTATTGCACTCCACTTTAAATGTCATTGTAAAGTTAGCAAGAGTTAAGATAGGTGCTAAACACAACTCTCCTTAATCAGCTCAAAACTATTTTGGGCAGCCTCATTCCACCTAAAGTTACCACCTTTCTTGATAAATTTAGTCAAAGGAGTAAGAAAGTGTTGAAACCTTTCACAAATCTCCTGTAAAAAGGATGCTAGCCTATGGAAACTCCTTAAAAGTAAATGGCTTGCACTCATTGGAACCACATCACACATCACCTCATCTTTGTATGATTTTCCAATCATAAATGACACCAAAACCTGTTATGTAACCCTTACTTCTCTATTCTCATTAAACATTGCAACTTATATGGGTGAGGGGTGTTTTATTATTGTTAAGTTCAACTTTTCCACCAAGTTGGTGGAAGCAACATTAGCATAGTTCCCTCTATCTATAATCAATCCACACACTTTTTTATCAATCATGCACCTAGTATGGAAAATATTTTCATGTTCATCATCCACCTTTGCTTTTAAATTCAAGGCACATTCAATTGCAAACAATTCTCCATCATTAGTATGCTCTACATTATCTTCCTTTAAACACTCATTTTCTTTTTCTTCCAACACTGCCTTATCTATACTCTCTACTTCTCCTTTTCATTCCCAAGTAGTCATCACCTTATTATTTGGACAATCAAAAGCAAATGTCTATGGCCAAGACACTTAAGGAATTTAATATCTGGAGCACATTTAGGATGCTTTGGATCACCCATTTTCTCTCTTTACTCAACCAAATCTCTTGATTGTTTACTAAAGGCCCTTTTTTTTTGTTTGTTTTGCACTCCAATTAGAATTAGGCCATGGAAGGGTGGAAACTAAGTTGCTTGCCTTGTTGAAAATCTACCATGGCACACTTTGCTTATTCATACCATGCTTATGTTGTCTCTCCACCTTAATAGCAAGGTTAATTACGTCTTCTAAAATTGCAAAAGATTGTAACTCCACCATATTTACAATCTCTCTATTTAGTCCTCTTAAAAACTTTGCAATGGTTTGCTCTTAAGGTTTTTGTAATTCACATCTCATCATCAGCATTTCAAATTCCTTAGACAAAAAGCCTAAAGTAGTCCCCAATGTTTAGGCTTTTGTTTAATTATAGACACGACATTTGTTTTTTTTTTTTACAATAGGTCCCATACATTTTTACTATTGAATAATTTTGCTCTTATTCATCACTGTGCCATTAATTGTGCTAATATCAGCCATTTCTCATTCACCACATCAACAAGTCATTTTCCATGTCGTTAAAAAAGATAAAAATGAGGATTTTGTGGAATTTTTTGGATTTCTCTTTATATTATCTAAAAATTAAATCATGTTATTGTAATAAATTAAAAAAAAAAGACAAAGAAAACCAATGTCCTTAAGCCTTTGACATCATGAAGCCTCAATGACCCAAAAACAAAAACACAAACCAAATATAATTGTCCACCACTATAGATCATTCTCAATTAATCTCACTTGTTAACTCTCTCAATCTCATTTTGGACTTCCAATCTATCTTTCATTCTCCCAACTTTCTCTCAATCCCATTTGTTGCTCCCTTTATCTCATTTCTATATGGTTTCATTGAAAGATAATGCTTTCCATCAATCTCTCTTGGCCTCTTTATAATTTCGTTTGTATATATCTATTTGTTCTCCTAGAGTGTTACAGCTTCATTATAAATCTACTCCTTAAATTAATTTACTCCCTTTATTATTTATTTACATTTAATCCATTATTGATCTCCAAACCCTATTTTTCCAATGTTTATGAAACTTGTGAGAAAATGGCTTTTGGGAAATTGTATAGACATAAGGGTTATTTATTTAGAGAGAACTTGTGGTCTAATGGGTCATTTTAGAGTTAGAAAAACCCTACATGTCTTAGTTGAGCATTTTTTTTGGCCACACATGAAACAAGATGTTGGGATGGTGTGTGGGAAGTGCATAACATGCAAATAGGCCAAATCTAAAGTTTTACCCCATGGATTGTACACTTTTTACCCATACCTAGCTAACATGGGGTTAATTTATTTATGAACTTTGTACTAGCATTGCCACAATCAAAAAAGGGTAGAAATTTTATATTTCTTGTTGTTGATAGGTTTTCAAAGATGACATATTTCATCTCATGCCATAAAATTGATGGCATAAATAATGTGGTAGAATTGTTCTTGAAAGAGATAGTACATTTGCATGGCATGCCTTAAAGTATTATTTTAGATCGAGATAGAAAGTTTTTGAACTACTTTTATAACACTTTGTAGGGTAAGTTAGGTACTAAACTATTTTTTTTAACTACCTACCATTCACAAATAGATGATCAAACTCAGGTAGTGAATTAAACTCTTTCAACTTTGCTACATGTTATTATTCACATGAACTTGAAATCGTGGAAAGACCATTTGCCATATGTAGATTTTGCATATAATAGGAGTGTTTATTCTATTATTAGCTCCTCTCTATTTGAAATTATGTATAACTTTAATATTTTGACTCTTTTGGATTTGAAGCCTTTAATTGTTAATGAGTATGCTAGCTTAGATCATGAACACAAGGCAAAAATGGTGAAGAAATTGCATTAGAATGTGTGGCAACAAATTACACAACAAACTAAGCAATATGCATCCTATGCTAACAAAGAGCGAAAAAAGGTGGTGTTTGAACCTGGTGATTGGGTTTAGGTGCATATATACAAGGTTCCCAACTCGTAAGCATTCAAAGTAAGGATGGTCTACTTCAAGTGATGGCATAGATTAATGATAATGCCTATAAATTTGACCTTTATAGTGAGTACAATATGAGTGCAACATTTAATGTTATTGATCTTTCTCCTTTTGATAAAGGTGATGATTTAAGGACAAATTTTTTTAAGAGGGGGAATGATGAGATTCATGAAGGTGTCAATGCATTGAGGGTTTTTAAGGATCCATTAAGCATTTAATAAAGGCCAATGACGCGTTCTAGTGCTAAAAGGATAACAAAAGGCACTTAACAGGTTAATTAAAAACATTTGGTCTAAGGAAGCTAATTCAAGCCTGAAGGGCAAACAAGTATATCTTAATGTAAGCTAAGGCTATATTAATTGTATAAGTATACTAAATTAGCCTAAATTAAGTGATTATGAAGAGTTAAAGCAACAAAGTAATGGAATTAGTGAGTTGGATCTATTGTAAAATCTGAAAAACAAAGGACAAGAAGTGGACTAGTCATAAAAGGTTACAAGACCAATTTTCCACTAAAAGGTTAGATTGGCATTAATCATGATCTTTTTTGTGAGCTCGTTTGATGCTAGATACGTGGCTCTGCGAATATGACCAAACTAATCCTAATTCATTTGTTGACAATTTATTTAGGAAGATTTTCTTATTTCTAGGGTTACTTTAGCTTACAAATAAGCTTGATTTAACTATTAAAAGATATAGAACATTGATGAATTAAAAGTGAGAATTTTCTCTTTTGATTCTTCATTGAACTTTGCAAACTTATCAAGATTATTGTCTTATGGCATTTTAACCTGACTTATCACTCTTAATTCCCTGCTTTTTGGATTATGCCATTCATATCCTTCTTTATACCTTTGGTTTGTGTTCCTTTGAAAATTGGGTCTAGGTTTATACCTTAGGTTCATGTTCCTTTGAACATTGGGTCAAGGTTTTATTTTTGTTAAACCTAATTTAAATTTCTTAGGGTTTTGAATTCCTTGTTTTTCTTATGGGTTCATTGTGCTCTTTAAGGTTTAATAAAGTAGAAAGAATTTAATTAATTACCTTAATTTATCCATTTGTTTATAAATGGCAAGTAGTTGATAACAATAGATTAGTACCTAACTTACTCCACAAAGTCTTCCAGAAGTAACTTGAGAACTTTGTATCTTGATTTGAAAAAATGCTTTGAGGCATGGCATGCAAGCATACTACCTTTCTAAAGAATAATTCAGCCATATTGTTTGCATTGTCAATTTTATGACATGGATGAAGTGTGTCATCTTTGAAAACCTGTCAAGAACAACAGATATAGAATTCCTACCCCTTTTTCACTACAACAGCCTTAGCATAAAGTTCATAGATAAATCAACGTAGAGTTTGTTAGGTAAGAGCAAACGGGTGTACAAGCCATGGGGTAAAACTTTAAATTTGGCTTGTTTGCATTATATGCACTCCTGACACACCATGTCAACATCTCATTTCATGCGTGGCAAAAAGAAATGCTCAACTAAGACATCTAGGGTTTTCCTAACTTTGAAATGGCCTATTAAACCACCCTCATATGCTTCTTGTATAACCAATTCCCTCAAGGAACTCATAAAACACACATAAACAATTTTCCCTAAATAAGAAACCCTCATGCCAATAAAATTTACCAGATGCCAACTTTTTGTATGCCCTATACACATTAGTACAATTAGGATCTTTCACATATAAATCTTTAATATATTCAAATCCTAACAATTTAAGACTAAGTGTAGAGATAAGGGTATACCTACAAGATAATACATTAGTTATCACATTGTCTTTACCTTGTTTATATTTGATGAGGTATTGAAATGTCTCAATGAATTTGACCCACTTGGCATGTCTCTTGTTCAACTTCCTTTATCCCTTTAAGCGTTTCAAGGATTCATGGCCAATATGGAAGACAAACTCCTAAGGCTAAAGGTAGTGTTGCCATATCTCCAAAGCCCATCCCATACCAATACATACATCTCCTTATCGTCAATGAGATAATTAAGGGCTGCACTATTTAGCTTTTCATTAAAGTTAGGCAATTGGTCACCTTTCTTACATCAAAATAGGTCTAATGCTAGTTCATGAAGCATCACATTCAATTTCAAAAGTTTTAGCAAAGTTAGGTAAAGCAAGTGAAGTTGCAAAGCTTAATTTTTCTTTGAATAAATTAAAAGTCTCATCTTGATCACTACCTCACTGAAAACTTGTGTTCTTTTTAAATACCTTAGTTAATGGTATAGTAATGGTGGTATAGTCCATAACAAAGTATTTATAGAAACTAGTTAGACCATAAAAACTACATATATCACTAACTAATTTAGGTATAAACCAATCACAAATTACCTTAACCTTTTTCTCATCAACATCAATACACCTAATACTCACAACATAGCCATGAAATATCATTTAATCAGTGCAAAAGGAACATTTCTTAAGGTTGACATATAATTTCTAAGAATGTAAAACACTTGAAACAATACATAAATGATCAAGATACTCATCTAAGTTTTTGATATAAACTAAAATATCACAAATACATAAGTACAAATTTATCAATGAAGGCATGCAAAATATAATTCACTAATCTCATAAAAGTGCTTGATGCATTAGTGAAACCAAATGACATAATAAGTCATTCATACAAACCATACTTTTGAAAGATATTTTCCATTCATCTCCCTCACTCATCTTAATTTAATGATATCCACTTTTCAAATCAATTTTAGAAAAGACACATGAACCATACAATTCATCTAACATGTCATCTAATCTAGGTATGGGATGATGATACTTTACAATGATTTTGTTGATTGCACTACGCCAATGCATATCCTTTTTAAGCATAAGTAATACTAGAACTACACACAAACTCATGCCCTCCCTCTCATATCCCTTTGCTATAAGCTCCTCAACTTGCCTTTGAAGCTCCTCTGTCTCCTTTGGATTACTTCTATATGCCAATCAATTTGAAATTGTTGGACTAGAGATGAATTAAATCTGATGTTTTATTGCCCTCAAAGGTGGCAAACTACTTGGTTCTTTCAAGAAAACATCACCAAAGTTTTACAAAAGAGAAAACAACAACACTAGGCAAACAAGGGTTAAGCTAGTCAATAATAAAATAAGCCTCTTTGTACAAAAATATGATCGTAGCTATTTTGAACAGAAAGCTCTCTTAACATCACACTCTTTTACATACAAACTCTCAACTTTTCTCTTTTTCCCTTTTTATTATTTTCTCTCGATCTCATCTTCTTTCTCTCTTTTCTTTCCCACTTTTCTCCTATTTGTCTCTATTTCTTTTTTCCTCTCACTCTCTTTTCTAATCCTTAATTAATCTTCATAAACTTTCCAAGATGTCAAAGGTACAAGAGTAATAAGTTTATTATTTATTACAAAAGAGTACCTATTTTTAAACCTATCATGCATTACACACCAATCATGTTGTTATGGTCTTCCCAACAGAATACATGTAGCATGCATAAGTACAACATCACATAAGACCTAATCAGTATATCTCCTAATAGTAAACAATACTAAAACCTACTTATTTTCCTTAAACTCTCCATATTCACTCAACCATTGAAACTTATATGGCCTAAGGTACTTCATGGTAGGTAAATTGAGCTTTTCGACTAAAACAATACTAGCTACATTTGTATAGCTATCCCCATCTATAATCAAGCTACATATTTTATTTTGACATAGCTTCATGTATGGAAGATATTATCTCTTTGCACGTCTTCATCTTCCTTGGTTTATGCACTCAATGCTTATCTAGCCATCAACACATCTCCCCCAACTAGGTACCCCTCTCCATCACTTGTATCCTTCAATGGTGGCAAGGAGCTATCATCAAACCCACAACATTATTGTATGTATATTTAGACACCAAGATGGAATACATTATTTTCCTAGACACTTGGAACATTTAACATCTTAATTTTTACTAGGTTGGGAATTAGAATTACCTTTTTTCTTGCCAAGACTCACTTCCTTACTCTTATAAGATTCAACCTTAGGCTTGTCCTCTCTTTTTGTTCCAATTTGGTTTCTAGGATGAAGTGGAACCTAAATTTTATCCAAACCATGTAGAACCTTTTCGTTTAAGTTGCCTCTTGGTGCGTTGAGTGAACCCTTGTAACCTTTAGTTCAAATTCCTATAATAGTGATTAGGGATAAACCACCTCATTATAATAGCCTTCATCTCCTTTCATATATCAATAAGATTCTCATGATTCCTTCTTTTAGTCAAAATAAGTTGATCCCACCAAATAATAGTATAATCAATAAACTCAACAGTAGTAAGTTTTACCCTTTTCTCTTTAAAGTAGTTATAGTAATCAAAGACCAACTTAACATTTTTCTCTCATTCTAAATAGGCTTTAGGATTGTTTTTCACTTGGAATGAAAGAATTTTCATTTTAATGCTTCCAAAATCATAGTCATAGGTCTCTCACCTCCTAAAATCTCTCTAAACATTTCTATAATTAAAAATTTTGGCCAAAGTATCTAGATCATCAAATTCATCATCTTTTATATGGTCATGGTCTCACCTCTCTTGCCTTCTTGCATTAAAAGCCTTATAACCCCTATGCCTTCTTTGCAACTCTGTTATTTTATTAGCTTGCTCCTACATCTTATCTCTTATATCATCAAATTTGGTCTTCATACACTCAAATTGTTATTGTATAGTTTTGATCATAAACAACACATTACTACCTTCCTTTTTAGCTACACCTTTTTCTTTTGAAGACATAGTGTTAATTCTACACAAAAAGGCTAGGATACCTCACAAAACACTCCCTCATGTGTTTTACTCAAAAATGGTCACATACCTTCGTATTTACACTCTTTAAGTCTTTTTCTCAATATATGTTTACATTATTGTCTTTAAGTACTTGAATTTTCTCTCTCAATGCTTTATTGAACTAAACAATCTCACCTTGTAACTAACTAATTCCAACAAATTAGAATCAAAGACATTTAGAAAAGCACAATAAATAAAGGTTGTGGATTAGAAGAAAATAATAAGATTAAATCGCAAGACACAAAAAGATTAGTTAAATTAAACCTTGTAGGAATTGGAAAAAAATAAGTTCTACTCCTTTAATTTAAGGTTTCCTTGTGTTGTAAGATACCTAATTAAGAAGGACATAAACCCTTTATCCACCTTTGACCTAATTAAACAAGGTTTACTTCTTAAATAGGAAGAAATCAACTACAATCTTTCCTTTCCTTATTTTTCCTTTTGTTCTTCTTTTTTTGTTTCCTTTTTTTCTCATCGTTTTTTCTTTCTTTTTTTTTTCACACAAATTTAATGACAAGAAAAGCTAAACTAGGATTTATAGATTCATAGAACAAAAGGGGTATATAATGCAACCAAAAAGAAAAGATAATATTAGGGTTTGTGAATTTCAAGGAACATAAGGGCATAAAAAGCTAGCAAGAAAAAGTACAAAGGAAAAACTCAAATTTAGATTAGCAAACCTAATTTAGAGCCAAATTTTACTACCAACTGATGTGAACTCTAAAAGATATAGCTTAAGGACTCAACACACAAAAGTAATCAAATAAAAACCTAAGAAAGCTAAATCAAATTTCAAGTATGCAAAACCTAGACCCAATGTTTAAAAGAACACTAACATAAGGTTAAAAAAAAAAAAGGATATAGACACCATACTCCAGAAAAGAACAAACTTAGGAGTGATAAGTTAGGTTAAACACCACAAGAAGAGTTAATTCTTAATAATTTCTTTAATCCTTGTAAGAACTAAAAGAGAAATTTCATTTTTATTTCACTTAATGATTTAATCCCTTTAACAGTGAAATCAAGCCAATTTATAGGATGAATTGATAACACTCAAGATAAAGATAAACTTCCTAAATAGGTTGATAACAAATCTACTCTTATTTTTTAGGGATGGTTGTACAAACTCTTACAATCCCTTAACATAACTCCATTCAATATAATACAATTAATAAAGTCTTAGCCCATATTAAGGTATGCTTTGTCACCCTTTAAGTTCAAATTAGCTTTTTTTCGGCTCAAATTTCTTCAATCAGTCTGCTAAATGCCTCTTTCATCTTTTCAGCTCTTGAACATGTTATTGGCCTTTTGTGAATACTCAATAGATCTTTAGAAGCCTTCCATGCATTGGCTCCTCCATGGATCTCAACAATCCATGTAAGAAAAGTCAATATAGGTAAATGACAAATTTCTTTAATGGAATTCAGTGGATTCATATTACCTAAGATGTATTAACCTATATATTACAATGAAATTAATGTTTGATGTAGTCAACAATGTGAATTGCTTGACCAATTTGTGTGAATGATTCCTTATAGCATAACAAGAAGCCTTATTTTGGTCTTAAGTTTAAAGCAATAAATGATTTTCTCCTAGTAAAGAAAGTTAAACATGAGTAGTAACTCCTTTATTCATTAGACTTAAATTCATTTGAACTATTGAAGATATAATATGGTGTATATCATCATTTAAGCAATTAACCATTTTATCTATGTGAGAAAAGATAATCAAGGTAAATAACTTCTTTCTTTGATGGAATTAAATGGATTTAAACTATCCAAGTTGTATTAACATTCATGTTATAATGAAATTAATGTTCAACATAGTGAAGAATGTGAATTGCTTGTTCACTTTATGTAAATAATTCCTTACAGCAGAATAAGAAACCTTATTAACAAGGAATTAGGTGTAAGTCTTAAGTTTAAAGTAATAAATGATTCTCTCTTAATAAAGAAAGTTAATCATGAGCAATAATTTTTATTTGATGGACTTCAATGGATTTGAATACCAAAGACACAATAACATGTATCTCATAATGAAATGTGTGATTAGTGGAGACATTTAGATTAATTTCATGATTCCTTTGTGCGAATGGCTCTTTGGAACAAAAGGATAAGCCTCACTGGCTAGAAATGAAATGATGGTATCATCATTCAGTTAATAAGCCCTTCTATCCATCTAAGTAATTATAATCAAGGTAAATAATTCCTTTGTTTGATGGAATTTAATGAAGTTATACTACATAAGGTTTATTAAGATGAATGTCTCAACGAAATTAATGTTTGGTGAAGACATGGATGTGAATGGCATGATCATTTTGTTTGAATCATTTCTTGCAACAAAAGGAGAAGCCTTACTACTAAGGAATCAGGTAATGATCTAAAGTTTCAAGCAATGATGATTCTCTCCTAGCAAATAAAGCTAATCAAGAACAATAACTCCTTTATTCGATGAACTTCAATGGATTTAAACTTTCTAAGACATAATAACATGCATCTTGCAATGAAATCAATGATTGGTATAGACATTTAAGTTGATTTGATGATTCCTTTGTGTCAATGACTCCATAAAATGAAAACATAAGCCTTATTAGCTAAAAATGAAAGGACAATCTCATCATTCAAGAAATTAGCTATTTTATCCATATAAGAAAAGTTAATCAATATAAATGACTCCTTTCTTTAATGGAATTCAATGGATTCATAATACCTAAGTTGCATTGGCACGTATGTCACAATAAAACCAATGTTTGTTGTGGACATGGATATGAACTATGTGACCATTTTTGGTAAAAGATTCATTGCAATGAAAGGAGAAGCATTATTGCCAAGCAATCAAGTGACAATCACAAGTTTCACACAATGAATGATTCTAAGCTACTAAACAAAGCTAATCAAGAGAAATAACTTCATTGTTATATAGATTTTAATGAATTTGGACTACTTAAGAAACATTAACTTACATGTCACAATGAAATAAGTGATTGGTGCAAACATTCAATTTGATTCCATAATTCATTTGTTTGAATGACTTCTTTGAATGAAAGGGCAACTCTTATTTGCTATGAATGAAGTAATGCTCTAATGTTTCAAGCAATGAAGCATTCTATTCATGTAAGAAATGCTAATCAAGAAAATTGATGAAATTTAATTGATTCAAACTACCCAAGGTGTATTCATGCGAATGTCATAATGAAATTAGTGTTTAGTGTAGAAATGAATGTCAATTACATGATTATTTTGTCTAAATGATTCCCTGCAACAAAAGGATAGCTCATTGTTAAGGAATCAAGTGAAGATCTAAAGTTTCAAGCAATGAACAATTCTCTCCTAGCAAAAAAAAGCTAATCATAAGTAATAACTCTTTTATTCAGTGGACTTAAATGGATGTGGACTACCCAAGATATAACAATGTACATCTCAAAATGGAATTAATGATTGGAGTAGACATTTAAGTTGTTATCACCATTCCTTTATTTGAATGACTTCATGGAATGAAAATATAAACCTTATTATCTATCAATGATATGACAATCTCATCTTTCAAGCAATGAAACATTCCATCAATGTAATAAAAGCTAATCAAGATAAATGACTCCTTTCTTTGATGAAATTCAATGGATTTAAGCTACCCAAGGTGTATTGGCATGCATGTTGCAATAAAATTAATGTTAAGTGTAGGCATGGATGCAAATTAATCGACCATTTTGTTTAAATGATTCTTTGCAACAAAAGGAGAAGCCTTATTACCAAGGAATCAAGTGATAGTCTCAAGTTTCAAGTAATGAATGATTCTCACATAGTAAATAAAGCTAATTAAGAGTAATAACTCCTTTATTCTATAAATGTCAAAGTATTTAGACTATCCAAGGCATAGTGTGCATCTCACAATGAAATCAATAATCATTATACAAATTCAAGTTGATTTTGGGATTTTTTTTATGAATGACTCCTTAGAGCAAAAGGATAAGCCTTATTAGCTAGAAAGGAAATGATGGCCTCATTATTCAAGCAATGAACCATTTTATGTAGGAAAATCTAATCAAAATCAATGACTCGTTTCTTTGATGGAATTCTATAAATTCAAACTACATAATGCATTAACATGTATATTGCAATGAAATTAATGTTCAGTGAACACATGGATGTGAATTGCTTAATCATTTTATGTGAATGATTCCTTACATGGAAAAGAGAAGCCTTAATTAGGTGACAATCTAAATTTTAAAGTAATGAACTATTTTTTCTTAGTAAAGAAAGCTTAACAAGAGCAATAACTCCTTTATTCAATGGTTTTTAATGAATTTGGACTACCCAATTAATCATAATGTGCATCTCATAATGAAATCAGTGATCAATGTAGACATTAAAGTTCATTTCATTATTCCTTTACATAAATGACTACTTAGAGCAATAGCATAAGCCTTATTATCTATAAATGAAGTAATAGCCTCATCATTTAAGCAATAAACCATCTTATCCACGGAATTAAAGCTAATCAAGATAAATGACTCTTTTCTTTAAAAGAATTTAATGGATTTAGACCATCCAATGTATTAATGTGGATGTCATAATGAAATTAATGTTTGGTGTAGACATGGATGTGAATTGCTTGATCATTTTTTTCAAAATGATTCCTTCCAATGAAAGGAGAAGCCTTATTGCCAAGGAATCTAATGACAACCCAACTTTCAAGCAATGAACAATTCTCTCCTAGCAAAGAAAGCCAATGAAAAATTCATTTCAATGATCGATGTAAACATTTAAGTTGATTTCATGATTCCTTTTTATGAATGACATGTTAAAGCAAAAGGATAAAACTTATTAGATAGAAATAAAGTGGCAACCTCAATTTTTAGGTAACAAACAATTTTGTCCATTTGAGGAAAGCTAATCAAGATAAATGACTCCTTTCTTTGATAAAATTCAATGGATTCAAGCTACCTAAGTGTATTGATATGCTTCTTACATTGATATTGATGTTTTATATAGATATGGATGTGAATTGCATGACCATTTTGCATGAATAATAAGGAGAAGCCTTATTGGTAAAAAAAATTAGGTGACAACCTCATGTTTCAAGCAATGAACAATTCTCTCTTAGTGAAGACAAATAATCAAGAGCAATAACTCCTTTATTCAAAGGGCTTTAATGGATTTGGGCAATCTAAGACATTATATTATGCAATTTGTGATGAAATTAGTTATTAAAGAAGGAATTTACATTGATTTCATGATTATTTTATGGAAATGATCCATTGGAACATAAACATAAGCCATATTAGTGAGAAATGAAGTAAGAAATGTTAATTAAGATAAATGACTTCTTTGTTTGATGAAATTCAATCAAGTCAGACTACCCAAGGTGTACAAATGAATGTTAATTAAATGATCAAATTGTGTGAATGATTCCTTATAGAGAAAGGGGGAAGCATTATTGCCAATGAATCCATTAATAGTCTCTAGTTTCAAGCAATGAATAATTCTCTCTTGGTATTTAATGCAAATCAAAAGTCATAGCTCATTTATTTAATGGACTTTAATGGATATGAACTATCCAAAGGAGAATTCCTATTGTTGGTTAATCAAGAGATAGTCACTCATTTCAATCTATGAATGCTTTTCTCATAATAAAGATAATTTTTTTAAAGTAATAGCTTCTTTATTGAATGGACATCAATAGATTCAAACTACCAAAGACAAAATAATGTGTATCTCACACTAAAATCAATGATTAGTGTAGACATTTAAGTTATTTTAAGCATTCTTTTGTATGAATGACACTTTAGAAGTAAAGGAGAAGTCTAATTAGGTAGAAATTAAGTGACAATTTGGCAATGAACCAATTTATCTAAGTAAGAAAAGCTAATCAAGATAAATTACTCCTTTTTTATGGAATTGAATGGATTTTGTTTACCTAAGGTGTAATCACATGCATGTTATAATGAAATTAATAATTGATATAGGCATGGATGTTAATTGTATGATCATTTTGTATAAATGACTCCTTACAACAATAGAAGACTTATTGCTAAGGATTTAGGTGAGAGCCTCAAGTTTCGAACAATGTATAATTCTTTCTTAGTAGAAAGAAAAAAAAAAAACTAATAAGGAGTAATAACTCATTTATTTGATGGACCTTAATAGATTCAAATTGCTTAAAACACAAGTCCTATTGTCAAGTAACTAAGAGAAGGTCACACATTTTGATGGAAGCCATATTGTATCAGCTCAAATCAACAAGGGAGTTGATACTTTGCAAAACCTTGGAGGACCAATGACAAGGGCAAGGGCAAGGGCAAGGGCAAGGGCAAGGTCAAAGAAAATAAAGGAAGCTCTCAACAACTTGTTATGCGACATTTACTATAAGGATGTTGCTAGGTACGAGTTAAGGATGATGGAGGCTTCACCAGGGCTTGCAAATGTGTCATCTATGGAGGAATTTGAGAACCATGGCCTTGGGAAAGAAGTTGGATTTGGGAGCCCATGTTTGGGCATTTAAATGGGTTATTTTCATGGGCTTTTATTATTATTTAGTGGGCATTTAAATGGACGAATTTGCTTAATAAGCCCATCTTATTAGCTAGGGTTTTTGGGGGTTAGCATATAAAAAGGGTGGCTGGAGGCGAGGACTAGAGGAGGATGAGCTATTTTCTCTAGTTATTTGGGAACTAATTCTAAACTTTCATACTTGAGTGTGTTGGTTCAATAGACATATCTTCTTCAACATTATTGTTGTTAGGAGTGGCATCTAAATCTTATAGTTTTGGTTCTTGGTTATTTATAATCATTAGGACAAGACTCCAAATCCCTTAACCTTTGTTAGAATGATCCTATACCAGCATTGGCGTTGGATTTCGTTTACATATAATCAAAGTTTGTATCATTTGGTATCAGAGCCTTGGCTCTAACTCAAGTTATATTTTTTTTGTTATCATCTCTTTCATGTATTCTTCATTGTTGGTTGAATAATAAAAGAAAAGGAAAAAAAAAAACCAAAAATCATGTATTTCTTAGGTTTCTTTTCTGATATTTGTTTCTTCTACAGAAATACCCATTGCTCAATTGGTCATTTACTCAATTATTTTTGATAATTGATTGTTGTCCAATTGCACTGCTCATATCATTGAATTCCTTGTCATTCTGTTTTCTTTATTGCCCATCTTGTTGATCGTGTCACCTTTCTGAATAGGTAGGTCTAGTATTAATATATTCAAGTTTTGTTTGTTCTGATTTTAGTTTGCTTGGAATTATTGAAAGAGCTCTTAAAGTCTTGCAATTCATTATGTGAAACACGAGAGTTAAGGACTATTATAGTCAAGTAGAGATCAAACACACAAGGGAGTGAGTTTTGTGAGGTATATTCTTTATTTACTAACAATCTTGCATATATAATGTCTACTGCTAAAGAAGGCAATTTTCCACATGTAGAGGAGGAAGTAGTTGTTCCAGATTTCAAATTGCTTATGAAATCCTTAGAGCAGAAGTTTGATAGGATTGACCAAATGTTTGGGGAAGTTTAAGATAGGATGGATAAAATAAAAGGGGAATCAAGTGTCAATCCTAAGAGGCTAGTTGGGAGGGTCATCAAGGAGCAATTTAAATATGACTTTGGTGAAGATGGTGATGATTATTATGATAATGGTGATAATGCTAGTAGAAACTTTAGAGGTGGCTTTAGAGGAGGACGTGGGAATAGGAATGGTAAAGGAGTAAGAAGCAATGGAAATGTTTATGATAGGTACAATAGAGGTTGGGATAACAGCAATAGAGTGGAGGAAGGAGTAGACAAAAATCTTAATAGTATTAAAATTAAAATACCTTCTTTCCAAGGGAAAGCTAACCTTGATGTCTATTTAGATTGGGAACGAATGGTAGAATTAATATATGAGTGCCACAACTTCTTTTAGGAGAAGAAAGTGAAGTTAGCTGTGGTAGAGTTCACTAATTATGTTGTAGTATGGTGGGACCAGCAAGTTACCACTAGAAGAAGAAATTTTGAGTGAATCATAGAAATTTGGAATGAGTTAAAGACTATGATGAGAAGGAGATTTTTACCAGCTCTTATTATAGGGATTTGTAAAACAAGTTACAAAGCCTTACACAAGGTTCTAAGAGTATGGAAGAATACCCTATGGAGATGGAAATTGCTATGGTGAGGGCAGATGCAATAAAGGATAAGGAGGCAACCATCGCTAGGTTCCTCCAAAGGATGAATAGAAGCATAGCTGATGTGGTAGAACTACAACACTATGTAAAGCTTGAAGACATGGTACACATTGCCATGAAAGTTGAGAGGTAACTTAAGGGAAGGAGCACTTTTAGATATAATCAGAACTTATGTTCATCTTTTTAGAAGTCGAACTAGGGGAAGAAGGAAGAGAAGATGACTTTTAAGCTTAAAACCAATTCACATAGACCCGAGACTAGTGGGGGCCGCTTGGAAAGGGGTAAATTTAAAGAAAAACTTGAGGGCACCTGCAAAAAAACTAGAGACATCAAACGCTTTAGGTGTCTAGGTAGGGATCATGTGGCTTCATAATGTCCTAACAAGAGAACCATGTACCTTAAGGAGAATTGTGACTATGTGTCTGGCAGTGATGCTAGTGATGAGGACCAAATGCCATCATTAGAGGATGCTAGTGATGTTGATGAAGGGATAGAGTATCTAGAGCATGGTGGAAGGCTTTTAGTAGCAAAGAGAGCCCTTAGTGTGTAGGTTAAGGAGGAGGATGATGTTGAGATGCAGCAGGAAAATATTTTCCATACGTGATGTTTAGTTCAAGATAGACTCTATTGCTTGATCATCGATAGAGATAGTTGCACTAATGTAGTGAGTGCAGAGTTGGTAAAAAAATTGAACTTGCCTACAACCAAGCATCCTAGGCCATATAATTTGCGATGGTTAAATGACAATGGAGTGGTAAAAGTGACTAAACAAGTTGTGGTTCCATTTTCCATTGGTAGATATAAGGATGAGTTATTTTGTAATGTTGTGCCTATGTAGGCTAGACATTTGTTATTAGGTTGTCCTTGATAATTTGATAGAAAAGTTTTGCATGATGGTTACAAGAACCACTATTCTTTCACCATGGATGGAAAACCATTGACACTTGTTCCATTGACTCCAAACTAGGTGTATAAAGAACAAGTGAGACTTTATGAAAGCGAGGAGGAGCGAAAAGAAAGAGAGAGTCGAGAGAAAAGAAAGTGAAGGAGAGAAAAAGATGCTAAACGCATTCGAGAGTGCTAAGTACAAAAGTTGTTAGGTTCATAAGAGTGAAGATGAAAGAAAACAAGTGAGTGTGTTTGCAAAAGGAGTAGATGTTAAGGTTGCCTTCCAAGCTAGGCAACAAATGATCTTAATCCTTTACAAGGATTCTTATTTCTCTAACACTAACCTTGATTCATCTTTACCTAGTGCTATTTCATCTTTGTTGAAGGATTATAATGATGTTTTCCTTAAGGAGATCCCAAATGGTTTACCACTAAGGAAAGGGATTGAACATCACATTGATCTTATTCCTAGAGCTCCCATTCCCAATAAGTCAGCATATAGAAGTAATCCTGAGGAGACAAAGGAGCTTCAAAGGTAAGTTAATGAGTTGATGAAGAGGGGACATGTAAAGGAGAGCATGAGTCCATGCGCAGTGCCAGTGTTACTTGTGCCAAGGATAGATAGATCTTAGAGGATGCATGTTGATTGTAGAGCTATCAACAAAATAATAGTGAAGTATCGACATCCTATACCCAGGCTTGATGATATGCTAGATGAATTACATGGTACGTGTTACTTCTCTAAAATTGACCTTAAGAGTGGGTATCATCAAATTAGGATGAGGGAAGAAGATGAATGGAAAATTGCATTCAAGACCAAGCATAGTTTGTACGAATGGTTAGTTATACCCTTTGGTTTGACTAATGCACCTAGTACTTTTATGAGATTAATGAATCATGTTTTGAGGCCTTTCTTGGGAAAGTTTATTGTGGCTTATTTTGATGACATATTAGTATAGAGTAGGAATTTAGAAGAGCATGTTAAACATTTACATTGCGTACTTGATGTTTTAAGGAAAGAGAAATTATATGCCAATTTGAAGAAATGCAATTTTTGCAAGGATCATGTTATTTTCTTGGGTTATGTTGTGTCTTCTCATGGCATAGAGGTTGATAAAGAGAAGATTAAGGCAATTTAAGAATGGCCTACACCTAAGAGTGTAAGTGATGTGAGGAGTTTCCATGGTTTGGCTAACTTTTATAGGAGGTTCATTAAGGATTTTAGTACCATAGCTACACCATTGATTGAGGTGATTAAAAAGCGTATGGGTTTCAAGTGGAGTAAGGAACAACAAGATGTCTTTGATTTGCTTAAGTCTAAGTTATGTAATGCACCACTTCTTGCTTTGCTTGATTTTTCTAAGATCTTTGAAATTGAATGTGATGCATTAGGCATTGGGATTGGGGGAGTTCTTATGCAAGAGAAACGATCTATTGCGTTCTTTAGTGAGAAGTTGAGTGGGGTAACATTGAATTAACCAACTTATGATAAAGAAATGTATGCACTTGTTAGGACTTTAGAAATGTGGCAGCATTAGCTTTGGCCCAAAGAGTTTGTAATTCATATTGATCATGAGTCTTTAAAATACTTAAAAGGGTAAGGTAATTTGAATAGGAGACATGCGAAATGGGTTGAATTTATTGAAACTTATCCTTATGTAATTCAGTACAAATCAAGTAAGGAAAATATTGTTGCTAACACATTGTCACATAGATACATATTGCTAAGCACTTTGAGCGTTAAGTTGCTGGGGTTTGAGCACATTATATGCTAATGATGCTAACTTTAGTAATGTATATGTTGCATGTGAGAAAGCTACTTTTGGTAAGTTCTATAGACATGAGGGGTATTTGTTTAGAGTAAATAAGCTTTGTATTCCTCAAGGGTCTATGAGAGCATTACTTATGAGAGAAACTCATAGGGGTAGTTTAATGGGACATTTTGGCATTCAAAAGACTTTTGATGTTTTAAATGAACATTTCTTTTGGCCACATATGAACAAGAATGTTGAAAGAGCCTGTGCCAAGTGTATTACCTGTACATAAGCTAAGTCTAGGGTTTTGCCCCATGGTAAGTATATGCCCTTAGAAATTCCTTGTGAACCTTGGACCAACATTTCTATGGATTTTATTCTTGGGTTACCTAGGTCCAAGAAGGGTCAAGATTGTATTCTTGTTGTAGTTGATAGGTTTTCAAAGATGGTGCATTTCATTGCTTGCACCAAAACGAATGATGCCACACACATTGCAAACTTATTTTATAGAGAGATTGTTCGCCTACATGGAGTGTCAAAGAGTATTGTGTCAGACCGTGATGCAAAATTTTTGAGCCATTTTTGGAAAACATTGTGGGGTAAGTTTGGAACAAAGTTGTTTTCTACAGCTTGCCATCTACAAACCGATGGACAAACTAAGGTAGTAAATTGAACTCTAGGTACATTGTTGTGTGCTGTTATTGGTAAGAACTCTAGAACCTGGGAAGAATGTTTGCCTTTTGTGGAGTTTGCCTGTAATCATGTTGTTCATAATGCTATAGGTTATTCTCCTTTCGAGCTTGTTTATGGTTTTAATCCATTATCTCCTTTGGATTTAGTACCATTACCTATACAAGATAGGGTTAATTTATATGGGAAAAAGAAGGCTAAAGTGGTTAGGCAACTTCATGAGAAAGCTAGGCTTAGCATTGAGAGAAAAACCAAACAATATGAAACACAAGCCAACAAAGGTCATAGGTATATCACTTTTGAACCTGGTGATTGGGTTTGGGTACATTTGCGGAAGGATAGATTTCCTATGTAAAGGAAATCAAAGTTGCAACCAAGGGGAGATGGTCCTTTTCAAGTGGTGGCAAGAGTCAACGATAATGCATATAAACTTGACTTGCCAAGTGAGTATAATGAGAGTGCAACATTTAATGTTTCTGACCTTTCTCCTTTTCTCTTTAATGATGTAGGTGCTGATTTAAGGACAAATCATTTTAAGAAGAGTGGGAATGATGGAAGCCATATTATACTAACTCAAATCAACAAGGGAGTTGATGCTTTGCAAAACCTTGGAGGACCAATGACAAGGGCAAGGTCAAAGAAAATAAAGGAAGCTCTCAACAACTGGTTATGTGACATTTACTATCAAGAAGCTGCTAGGTATGAGTTAAGGATGATGAAGGCTTCACCAAGGCTTGCAAATGTGTCATCTGTAGAAGAATTTGAGAACCATGGCCTTAGGAAGGAAGTTGGATTTGGGAGCCCATGTTTGGGCATCTAAATGGGTTATTGTCTTGGGTTTTTATTATTATTTAATGGGTTGGACGAATTTCCTTAATAAGCCCATCTTATTAGCTAGGGTTTTTGGGGGTTAGCATATAAAAAGGGTGGCTGGAGGGGAGGACCAGAGGAGGATGAGTGGATGAGCTATTTTCTCTGGTTCTTTGGGAACTAATTCTGAACTTTCGTACTTGAGTGTGTTGGTTCAATAGACTTATCTTCTTTAATGTTGTTGTTGTTAGGAGTGGCATCTGAATCTTATAGTTCTGATTCTTAGTTGTTTATAATCATTGGGATAGGACTTCAAATCCTTTAACCTTTGTTAGAACGATCATGTACCAACATTGGTGTTGGATTCCGTTTACATACAATCAGAGTTCATATCACATTTTAAGCAATGAATGGTTTTATCATGATAAAGAAGCTATAGAGAAAGCTAATTAAGAGTAATAGCTTCTTTATCAAGTGCACCTTAATAGATTTGAACTGTGTAAGTCATTATAATGTGCATCTCACAATGAAATCAATGATTAGTGTAGACATTTAAGTTAATTAAATGATTCCTTTGTGTGACTAACTCTTTAGAATGCAAAGAGAAGCCTTATTAGTTAGAAATGAAGTTAAAGTCCTATCTTTTAGGCAATGAACTAATCTATCAAAATTGAAAAATAAAAAAACTAATCGAGATGAATGACTCCCATGTTTTATGTAATTCATTGGATTCATACTACCCAAAGTGGATTGACATGCATGTCACAATAATATTAATGTTTTGTGTAGACATGGATGTTGATTGCATAATCATTATATGCAAATGGCTCCTTACAATGAATGAAGAAGCATTATTGCTAAAGAATCAAGTGATAGTCTCAAGTTTCAATCAACAGATGATTCTCCTTTATTTGATAGACTTCAGTGGATTTAGACTACGTTGGGGAGAAGTCCTATTATCAAGTAATTAAGAAACAAGCTCAAGTTTCAAGCAATAAATGATTCTCTCATATCAAAGAAAGCTAATCAAGAGTAATAGCTTCTTTATCAAATGAACTTCAATGGATATAAACTATCCAAGAAAAATCATGTGCATCTTGCAACAAAATCTATGATCAATGTAAATATTTTTATTAATTTGATAATTTCCTTTTGTGTGTTTGAGTCCTTAAAGCAAAAAGAGAAGCCTTATTAGTTGTAAATGATGTAACAGTCTCAATTGGGATAAAATAATCCATAAATATTATAATATAAGGATATGACATATTTTTGTCATTTAAGACAGCATACTTATAAGTGTCTTTAAACAATTTGTCAACTTCTTTTTTAGAAGAGGAGGTGTTAGATTAACTATAACTAGTTGATGTAATACTCAACTTTGTTAGCATCATGGCTCCTTTAGACTTTTCACTTATGTCCTTGTAAGAATTCATGAGTTAGAAAATTTGGTAATGAATTAGATGTTCCATTTATAAACTTAATATCAAAATCAAACACTGATAAAAGTTTTTGCCACCTAGCAAATATTTATTTGGATGCAAAATTTTCTACATCCTCCATATCTTTTGCTACCTTACAATCAGCCTTTATAAGGAAACTATGATTTAATAAATTACTTTCAAATTTTTGAAAACATGAAACTATCAATAATATTTTATTTTTCACAATAAATTAATTAAATCTAACCACTTTCCATACTCCACGAGTAAAATTTCTTTCTGTTTTCTATTTCATCAATTCTTTGTTTTAGGATTCCACCATATCTTACCTCAAAAGCATCAGTTTCAATGATCTTAAAAGCATTCAAGCATGGTATAGTCCTATAGGGAAACTCTTTAGCTCTTTGTTGTACTTTTCTTTCTACCTAAGTATGTTCTTCTGTTCATTTGGGTAGATTCCGTTTTAACCTTTCAAATAAAATTAGCATCAAATGCTAAATTTTTATAAAAATATTAAATATAATTTAAGCTTCATAAAATTCTCTATAATTGACTTTTATCATTTATTTCATTAGGGAATTTAAAGGCAATTTCTATAACCCAATCAATTAGAATAATATTTTCATTTTTAATATTTTGACCAAGAAATTAAATCTTGGTTTGGAACAACTTCATCCTTTTAACAAAGGCTACAAATCCAACTTGTTTCCCAATCCTTCATAAAGTATTTAGATATTTGAAATGTTGTTTAATAGTAGCAAAAAATACTAGTATATCATTGATATAAATAATTATAAATATTGAATAAGAATTAAAAATGTCAACAATGATCTTTTCAAATTCCAAAGGGACATTTTTAAACCTAAAAGGCATATCATTCCATTTATAATATTCATAAGGATACTATGAAGGTTGTTTTATGCTTGTCTTTTTCTTCAATTTGAATTTGTCAATAGCTAGATTCAATGTCAAATTTTGAAAAGACTTTAACCTCACAAAACCTATTTAATAAATCACTTTTATTAGGTAGAGGTTACCTAATATATCTTAATGTCTTATTTAAAAACTTATAATTAATAACTAACTATAGAACACCTCATTACAATTCAACTAAATTTTCAAAATAAAATGAGGTCAACTCTATGGGTTAAGCTTTTTCTAATAGTCACTTTCTTTTTTTAGCAATTCTTTTATTTCATTTTAAGTAAATTTCAACATGCCTTAACCAATAACAAAGGATCTTGTTTTCATAGGGATTTGGCTTTCCTAAAAAATAAACGTATAAGAGAATTAAACTATATGTCTTAAACTTTCCCAAAATACATTTGGGATTTTCACACATATAATTCTCTCAATTTCTTTTTGTAATTCTTGAATTTTCTTTTGAATAATAGGAGATTACAATTGTTCAATTATATGCTTATAAGGAATTTCACTAGTTAAAGAGAAAACAATTTTTTTTTCTTTTAATCCTTTTCTTAATCAAATTTGTATCTATGTATTCAATTTTTGTAATAAATTTGAAACTAACAATCTTCCCATTTATTTCAAAGTGTAGCACTTCATCTTTTTTTTTTTTTTTTCATGGTTATATCACATGTGAAATAGGTTTCCTAAATTACCTCTTGTGATACATTTTTAACCATGGCAACAAAAATCTCAAGGTATAAGCCATCACTCCAAATTGTTGCATACAATAGCTTATATCAAATAATAAGCTTGCTTCTATTAGTAGTATATAAAAGCTTAATTGTTTTTGAGTAATATTGAGAGGGTACTAACCCCTCATTAATAAAGTTTAAATATACTCTAAAATCATAAAGAGAATAGTTATGAATACATATTCTTTATTTACTATTATTGTTATTTTTGTATGTCAATTGCAAATAATTACTCTATCATTGAAAATTACTATTTTCTTCTTCTTTTAAAGAACTCGTTTAAATTAAAGATATAATTTATTCTTCCATTTATTTTTCTAGAAAAATGGTTTTCAGGATAACCACTTTATCTTTTAATTGCTTAATTTCTACTTTAAGTTCATTAACATCTACTTTAAGCTCTTAAATTTTAGATTTTTTCTTGCCACCAGAGGCTTTTGCTCTTTGAATAATAGTTTTTAAATTATATCCTTCATTTATTGTAGTTAAAGGCTTCAAAGAAGATGCATTATCTTTACTTAACTTAGGCAAATATTTCTTTTGAATCTATAATATGATCTATAAGATTTAATATCATATTATCTTCTTTTGTAAGGACAAATAAGTCACTACTTTTAAAGTCTTAAAGTAATCACACTGTCCTTTACAACTTTCCTATAAGGACAAACTAGAGGCATCATCACTTTAAATGACATTTACCTCTAGGTTTTCTTTTTTTGAATCACTTTATAATAAGAAGATGTTCATTAACAATATTTTAAGATTTTAAACAATTCTTGATTTTGTTTTTAATTTACACTTGAATATATATATTGTTTCAAAAATTTACACTTATTAGTTGTTGTTCCCACAGCCTTGTATGGGTTGTAATTGTTGTCAACTAGGGTTAAGTGTGCAAGAAAGTAAAGCCACATTGAAGGGCAAGAAAGTAAAGCCATATGGAAGGGCAAGAAAGTAAAGCCACATTAAAGGGCAAGAAGGTAAATCTGCTGTGTAAGGGTAAGAACGTAAATCTGCCATGTAAGCCCTATTAGGGTTTCATGGAAGAAAGTATATAAAGGCCTTGGAAGACAAAACAGAGGTAGAGGGCCAACACAATTGAATAAACAGCAACCCTACAGCAACCGGCCAAAAGGTAGAGAGAGCAGAACGACAAGAGATCAGAAACAACACCACCAGGAGAGCAAACCAGAAACGTCACCACCGGGAGAGCAAACCAGAACGTGTGACGTCCTGCAAGCAAACCAGAAACGCCTCCTGCAAGCAAACCAGAAACACGTCCTGCAATCAAACCAGAAACGCCTCCTGCAAGCAAACCAGAAACACATCCTGCAACCAAACCAGAAACGCACAACCAGCAAGAGGAGAAATAAGAAACAGACCACCCGGAAGAGAAGACAGCAAACCTGGTATCCGTGAGACCACCCAGAAGAGAAGACAGCATACTAGAAGCGTGAGGCAGGCCGAGAGACGTGAACCAGAAAAACCAGTAGTGTGAGGCAGGCCAAGAGACTTGAAACAGCAGACTAGGAGCGTGAGACTAGAACGTGCAACGGTGTGACTGATCAGAAGCGTGGGGCATGCCGTGAGACGTGAAACTGCAGACCAGAAGCTTGAGTGCAAGCTGTGAAACCGTGAGACGGTGAAAGCAGGAGCTGTGTGAGACAACCTAGAGAAGGGATTCAAAGAAGCATCGGAAGGAACTCAACGTATTTTCAGATTTCTTCAAGAGAGGTTAGAGAGTGTTGCGGTGAACTTCTAAGCGGCAGTGGAGCAGCCTTTTAATTCAACAGAGGCAAGACAAGCTAGACAAAGGGTAGACACAGTAAGTGACACTCTTTGTATTGTACTTGCTTAGTAATTGCAATAGTGAAAGGAGCAGAAGATTAAGACATCCATTGTAACTAGAATTCTCAAGTATAGTGGATAGTCTCGGTAAGGGAGAGTCCCTACCACCGTGGATGTACGTCACATTGACGGAACCACGTAAATCTCATGTGTCCTTAATTTGCTTTACGTTCTATGTTTTGAATTGAGTTGTGAACGCAGCTAAAGTATCAGCCAACCCATAACCTAACGAAGACCTAAACAAGAACATCCGAATTGTCTATTAGGCAAGGTGTCTGAAAGGTGACTTTGGGGACTATTGTGATTAGTAGGTAGCAATAGATCTACCTTAGTCGAATCTGAGAAAGAGTTTGCCTTTAAGAAGAGATTGAAGTTGTTCACTTTCCTATGAATTGCGAATTGTGGTGATACTGATTCACCCCCCCTCTCAGTATCACAAACTAGTAGATCCTAGGGTGAAGTTGGGAACTTCATTAGTATAATGACCAACTTTTTCACATTTGTAACAAACTAGTCTTTTGAATTTTTGTTTTGTCTTATAAAGCTTCTTTTCTTATCATACCCTTTCTATTATTCTTTCAAAAAGGTTTATAATATTACTCATACTTCCTTCCTTTTCCTATTTTAGGAAAAGTAATAGGTGGACAACCCATTTATTTACAAAAGTCTCCTAAAGCCCTTTTGCCTACCATTTTTCCTTGTTTTAAGTGCTAGTGGAGTTTAATCTTATTACATAAAGAGACACCTTCAAAAAACTAGTTTAGCAACTAACTTTCCAAAAGTATATTCCCTATAAAGAATCATTCCTCCATTCTTGGCTTTAAGCCTACTTGTAGCTCTTTTAATGAACAATGTAGAAAGTCGTGATAAGAACTTCTTTTAAAAGCCTTTTTGACTATCTCCTCTCACAAAAACTTTGGAGAAACATAGGTTCTAATATTAGTTGAAATGAAACAAATCAAGGCAACATATATTAATTAGTTTTTCATGAGTCTTATCCAAGTGTAGGATAGTCATGTCAATAAAATGATCGGTAACAATATAAATTAGCATATTAATGATATCGGCTATATGATGGTTATTTTCTATTTTGATTGTAGCAAGAATATGTGTTTTAGCTTCTTCAATCAAATAAACATCCTATTGACCATTAAGTTACCTAGTAAACCCACTTTTTATAGCTTATGTAGTTCTAAAGTCATCATTTCTCTTAGTTTTTAAGGGTTGTAGCACACATCATCATGTAATGCAACACATTAAAAATTTAGTATATAACATACCATCAATATTCCATCCATTATAACATATCTATCAAACTAGATGTAGTTATAGTTGGTTGTGTCTTCAAAGTAACGATCTATAATGATTGGTCTTGGATAATACATTTTTGTGGGATTTGTTAATGTAACCTTCTTATAGGTTATCTTATTTACTTGGTAAGGTTCCTTCATATCAAAAGGTCGAGGATTTTCTATTTTTTGTTTTGATAAGAACATATTTTAAATTGTTTCAATATAACCTTTTGATGAGATCTATGAAGGATTTGATGCATGGAGGGTTTCTAAGGATCCATTAAGCATTCATGAAGAGCCAGTGACATGTTCAAGGGTTAAAAAGATAAAAGAAGCATTAAATGGGCTAATTGAAGATATTCGGGCCAACTAAGTAACAAATGGTGTGAATTCAAATTTGAAAGAGAACCAAGGCTTCATTAATATGATTAGAGTAC
Source organism: Bruguiera hainesii (assembly GCA_023213295.1). NCBI lineage: Eukaryota > Viridiplantae > Streptophyta > Magnoliopsida > Malpighiales > Rhizophoraceae > Bruguiera > Bruguiera hainesii. Next base: position 346,081 of record JAHOYR010005849.1, on the reverse strand, counting down.
TTAATAGGGCAAAGTTAAGTAATAAAATCCACTCCAAAGTAAGAGTTTGTCATAATGTAAAAGTTTGTTATAAAATAAGAGTTTACAATAAAATAAGAGTGATTTTATATTTTATCAATTTATCATTATCTCTACTTTTAAGGTTTTAAGGTGTTATTTTAGCTTATAAATAGACTTGATTTCATTGTTAAAGAGAAAATGATTATGTGAATTCAAAAGTGAGAATTTTCTCCTTCGATTCTTTTAAAAACTAAAATACTTATCAATAACTAACTTTTCTTATTACGTTTAACATGACTTATCACTCCCAAATTTGTTATTTTTTTGAGTATAACATCCATATCCTTTTTCATACCTTAGGTTCATGTTCCTTTAAACCTTGGGTCTAAGGTTTGCATAATTGAAATCTAATTCAGCTTTCTTAGGTTCTTCATTGATTCCTTATGTGTGTTAGGTCCCTAAGTCACATCTTTTAAGGTTCACATAAGTTGGCATTAGAGTCAGACACTAAATTAGGTTCGCTTATCTAAATTTGAGTTGTTCTCTTGTTTTTCTTCTTGGCACCATTTTATACCTTTTATTTCTTGAATCTATAAACCGTAGTTTTATCTTTTTTTCTCAAAACCCTTGTTTATCTTTTCTTGACTTTAAATTTATGCCAAAAAAACAACAAAAGAAAATGATAAAACTAAAAAAGAAAAAACTAAAAAAGATGAAAAGAAGAAAAAGAAAAAAAATAAAGAAGTAAACCCCTTTTAATTTAGTCAAAGGGAGATAGTGACTTTATTTCCATCTTCATTGGACATCTCATAACATAAGGAAACCATAAATTAAAGTAGTAGACCTTATCACTTTCTAGTTTCAACAAGGATTCAAATCTAATTAATCTTTTTTTGTGTATTATGATTTAATCTTGTTTTCTACTAACACATAACCTTATTCATTATGCTTTTATAAATTTCTTTGATTCTAATTTATTTAAATTAGTTAGTTATAAGGTGACTTTGATTAAGGATGTTTAGTTTAATAAAGAATTAAGAGAGAAAATTTGAGTGGTAAAAGGTTAGAGTGTGAACACTATTGAAAAAAGGCCTTAAAGAATGTAAGCATGAAGATGAGTGACACCATTTTTGAGTGAAACATGTAAGGGAGTGTTTTGTGAGGTATCTTAATCATTTTGTGTAGAATTAACACTATGTCTACCAAAGAAAAAGGTAGAGCTAAGAAGGGATGTAGTGATGTGTTGTTCATGATCAAAGCTATGCAATAACAATTTAAGCACATGAACACTAGATTTGATGATATAAGGGATAGAATTATAAAGGAGGCATGGTAGTCATGAGGTTCCTAATGTAAGAATTTATAAGAGACAAGACTATGGCCATGTAAATAATGTAAAAAGATGATAACTTTGATGATCCAGCTACTTTGGTCAAAATTGCCAATAATAGAAATGGTCAAAAAGATTTTAGGAAGCAGGACACTTAAAATTGTGATTTTGGTAGCATTCAAATGAAAATTCCTTGATTCTAAGGGAAAAATGATCTAAAAACCTATCTAGAATGGGAGAAAAATGCTAAGTTGGTTTTTGGTTGTCAGAAATGCTTTGAAGAGAAAAAGGCAAAACTTGTTGTCATAAAGTTTATTGATTATACTAATATTTGGTGGGATCAACTTGTTTTGACTAAGAGAAGGAATCATGAGAGGCTCATTGATGCATAGGAGAAGATAAAGACTACTATAAGGAGGAGGTTCATCCTTAATTGCTATTATAGGGATTTGTACCAACGGCTGCAAGGGCTCACTCATGGCATGAAAAGCGTGGAGGATTACCACAAGGAGATAGAGATTGCCATGACTCAAGGTAATGTGGAGGATGATAGAGAAGTAACCATGGCTTGGTTCTTGCAAGCACTAAATAAAGACATTGCTAATGTAGTTGAATTACAACATTATGTGAAGTTGAAAGACATCATACACATGTAATGAAAGTTAAGAGGCAACTAAAATGAAAGGGTTCTACACAATTTGGATAGAATTTAGGTTCCACTTTATCTTGGAAGTCGAATTAGGGCAAAAAGGAGGAGAGAGCTAATTATAAGCCTGAGGCCAAATCATATAAAAGTAAGGAAGTGAGTCCTAGCAAGAAGAAAGGTAATTCTAATTTCCAACATAGTAAAAATAAAGATGTTAAATGTTTTAAGTGTCTAGGAGGGGAACATATTGCATCTCAGTGTTCAATAAATGTGTCATGGTGTTGTAGTATAATGGTGATATTAAGATTGAAAATGAGTCCAATGATGACTCTATGCCACCATTGGAGGATGCCAATGATGGAAAGGAGTACCCAATTAAGGGAGATGTATTGGTGGCTAGACAAGTATTAAGTACACAAACTAAGGAAGATGATGAAATGCAAAGAGATAATATCTTTAATACATGGTGTTACATCAAAGATCATTTATGTAGTATGATCATTGATGGGAATAATTGTTTAAATATAGCTAGCACTAGTTTGGTTAAAAAGTTTAATTTATTTACTATGAAGCACCTTAAGCCATATAAGTTTTAATGGTTAAATGAATATGGTGAAGTTAAGGCAAATAAGTAGATGTTAGTATTATTTACTATTGAGAGATATACTAAAGAGGTTTTGTGTGATGTTGTACTTAAGTAAGCTAGGTATATTTTGTTGGGAAGACCATGACAATATGATCAAAATATAATTTATGACGAGCTTATGAATATGTACTCCTTTGTAATAAATGATAAACCTATTACTCTTTTACTTTTAATAACTCGACATGTTTATAAAGATCAATTAAGGATTAAAAAAGATAGTAAGAGGAAAAAAGAAATTGAGGTTGAAGGAGAAAAGAGGGAAATATAGGAGAGAAAGGAGATGAGACCGAGAGAAAAGAAGGAAGAGGGAAAAAGACAAAAATTAAGAGTTTATATGCAAAAAATACTAATATTATGAGAGCTTTTTATTCAAAACAGCCTATGATTGTACTTTTGTACAAAAAGACTCATTTTAGTTCTGATGACCTTAACTCCTTTTTACTTATTATTGTTATTTCTTTTTTGTAGGAATTTGATGATATTTTTCCTGAAGAACCAAACAATTTGCCACATTTAAAAGGAATGGAACATCAAATTGAATTTATTGTTGGTGCAATAATTCTAAACCGACTAACCTATAGAAGTAATCTTAAAGAAACAAAGGAGTTTCAAAGGTAATTGAGGAGCTTATGAAATATGTAAGAGCATAAGTCTATGTGTAGTTCTAGTATTCCATGTGCCAAAGAAAGATAGGACTTAGAGGATATGTGTTGACTACAGAGTAGTCAACAAAATCACTATAAAGTATTGTCATCCCATACCTAGATTAAATGAAATGTTAGATGAATTGCATGGTTATATGTCTTTTATAAAATTGATTTGAAAAGTGGATATCACCAAATTAGGATGAGAGAGAGAGACAAGTGGAAAACAACCTTTAAAACTAAGTATAGTTTGTATGATTGGCTCGTTATGCTATTCAGTCTCATGAATGGACTGAACACTTTTATAAGATTGATGAATCATGTCTTATGTGCATTCATTGATAATTTTTGGTTGTGTATTTTGATAATATTTTAGTTTATAGCAAACACTTAAATGAGCATCTTGATCATTTATATTCTATTTTAAGTATTTTAGGTTCTGAGAAATTGTGTACTAATCTTAAGAAATGTTCCTTCTACACTAATAAGATCATATGTCTTCATTATGTTGTGAGTGTTAGGGGTATTGAAGTTGATGAGGAAAAGGTTAAGGCAATTTATGATTGGTCTACACTTATATCAATTAATGATATGCGTAATTTTCATGGTTTAACTAGTTTTTATAACACTTTGTTAGGAACTTTAGCACCATCAATACACCACTAATTGAGATTGTTAAAAATAACATGGGTTTTAAGTGGGATAATGATTAAGACAATTCTTTTAATTTAAGCAAGAAAAAATTAAGTTTAGTATCCTTACCTGCTTTAAGTAACTTTGGTAAAACTTTTGAGATTGAGTGTGATGCTTCCGGTATTGGCATTGAAGCTGTTTTGATGCAAGAAAGATAACCAATTACCTACTTCAGTGAAAAACTAAATGGAGCAGCTCTTAATTATCCCATTTATGATAAGGAGATGTATGCATTGGTATAACCTTTAGAGACATGGCAAGACTACCTTTGGCCCAAGGAGTTTCTCATTTATACTAATCAAGAATCCTTGAAGCACTTGAAGAAAAAAGGAAAGTTGAACAAGAGACATGTCAAATAGGTCAAATTCATTAAGATCTTTCTTTATGTCATCAACTATACATAAGGTAAGGGAAATGTGTTAACTGATGCATTATCTGACAGGTATACCTTTATCATTACACTGAGTGAAAAATTATTTGGATTTAAATAAATTAAAGATTTATATGAAAGATCTTGACTTTGCTAATGTATATAGGGCATGTCAAAAGTCAACATCTGGGAAATTTTTTAGGCATGAGGGTTACTTATTTAGGAAAAATTTTTTATATGCCCCTATGAGTTACTTGAGGGAGTTAGTTGTGAGAGAAGCACATAGGGTAGTCTAATAAATCATTTTGGAGTTAAAAAAATCCTAAATATCTTAATTGAGCATTTCTTTTAGCCACACATGAAACAAGATGTTGAATGGGTATGTGAAAAAGACATAACATGCAAATAGGCTCAATTTAAAGTTTTACCCCTTGACTTGTACCCTCCTTTACCCATATCTAGCCAACCCTACATTAATTTATCTATGGACCTATGCTAGGGCTATCATAATTAAGAAATGGTAAAGACTTTGTATTTATTATTGTTGATAGGTTTTCAAAGATGACACACTTCATCCCTTGCCATAAAACTAATAATGCAAATAACATGGCTGAATTATTCTTTAAAGAGTTAGTATGCTTGATGACATGCCTCAGTCCATTGTTTCAAATTAGGATACAAAATTCTTGAGCTACTTTTGGAAGATTTTATCGGGTAAATGAGGTATTAAACTAGTGTTTTCAACTACTTGTCATCCACAAACAAATGGGCAAATCAAGGCAATTAATCAAACTCTTTTTATTTTGTAACATACTATTATTCAAATGAATTTGAAAATGTGGAAAGATTATTTACCATATATAGAGTTTGTATATAATATGAATATTCATCATGCCACTAGTTACTACCCATTTGAAATTATGTATGATTTTAATCTTTTGACTCCTTTGGATTTAATGTCTTTGCCTATTAATGAGTATGCTAGCTTAAATGGTGAAGGAGTTGCATGAAAAGGTGTAGTGACAAATTGAAAAATGAACTAAGTAATATGCATCTTATGCCAACAAAGGGGAAAAAGAGATGGTGTTTGAATCTAGTCATTAGGTTTGGGTGGATATACATAAGGAAAGTTTCCTGACTTGTAGGTGGTCAAAGTTATAGCCTAGAGTAAATGGTTCATTTCAAGTAATGGTATGGATTAATAATAATGCCTTTAAGTTAGACCCTCCTAATGAGTACAATATAAGTGTAACATTTAAAGTTTATAATTTTTCTCCTTTTAGTGCTGCTAATGACTTAAGGGCAAATCCTTTTAAAAAGAGGGGGAATGATGAGATCTATAGAGGAGTTGATGTATGGAGGACTTCTAAGGATCCATGGAGTATTGATGAAAGGCCAATGACATATTTAAGAGCTAAAATGATGAAAAAGTACTAAATAGGTTGATTGAGGATTTTAGGCCAACCAAGTAACAAAGGACATAAATTCAAGTTTGAAAAAAGACCAAAGCTTCATTAATATGATTAAAGTGCTCAATGGATTATGGTTAAATAATAACATTTACTCTTAAGTAGGAGTTTATTATAAATTAGGAGTTTTTTTATATAAAATATAGGTTTACAATAAAATAAGTGTTTCTATATTTTAGAAGTATACCATTATCTATAATTTTAGGATTTTAGGGTTATTATTTCAGCCTATAAATATGTTCAAAAGATTATGTGAATTAAGAAGTAAGAATTCTCTCCTTCAATTCTTTTAAGAACTAATGAATTTATTAAGAACTAACTTTTTTTGTGGCATTCAACTCGACTTATCATTTCCAAATCCACTCTTTTCTAGAGTGTGTCATCCATATCCTTCTTTATACCTTAGGTTCATATTCCTTTAAACATTAGGTTTAGGGTTTGTATGATTGAAATTTACCTTTTTTTAGTTCTTGTTTGATTCCTTATATGTGTTATGTCCCAAAGCCACATCTTTTGGGTTGACATCACCTTTAGATTCATTTTCTAAGGACTTAAATGTATCTTTAAGGTCCTCCTTTATTAAGGCTGAGGCTACTTTATCTTTTAATCTTAGGCTTTAACGATTTTAACAATCTCTTCTATAAGTTCAACTTTTTTTTAAATCTTTTGCCATTCTATATTAGATACCTTTTAATGGTAGTAATTTAAATAACACTCACTTTTCTATATCTAGCATGTTAACTAGAATAGACTTAGGAATATACTCCTTGCTCTATGAAATTTTTTCTATTTTCTCTTCAATTCTATGGATTTATTTTTCCATTGATTGCAAAAATAAATTAGTATAATTATTTTGTTAAATAACATATTCAATTGTTGCTTCTCTCCCATAAGGTGAGGTCATAACTTCTCTTTATAATTGAATATATCAGTTCAAATATAAAAGGTGAACACTTCTTATCTTTTTCCCCTTCTTTGTAAGATCGTCTTGATAAAAGTTTCTAACATAGCATAAATCTTTTCATTTGTAAAATTATTGAAAACTTAGGAAAACTTTTCCCTTGTATTTTATAGACATTTTCAATATAATCAAAAAATTCTACAATGCCCATTTCTTTTATCTAACAATTATACTATTGATGCCACAACTCTTGTTATTTTTCAATAAAATTCATTAAAAAGTATTGCTTTTTTGTTTTCATTTTAATGAGAATAAAATAATTCTCTTTCTCTGTCTTCTATATCGACGCATTTAGTGATGACATTACTTTTATCATTATCATATCCTATATAAGAGAGAGTTGGAGATCATGGCCTATTAGGTCTAGATTCTAATGATGGTGATGGTCTATAAGACCTTGATGTTGATCCTTGTGGTTCATTTTTTATTGAAGTAGTTGTCAAGAGCAAAAAGTCAACTTTATATTAAGGTTAACTAACATGATCTTCTGTCCTTCTAATTTCTTCTAACTATTCTTGTTCTAACCTTGATGAAGGTATTAACAATATTGAATATCAACTTAATGGTCTTTTATCATCATCTAAATTAAGGTGTTCAAAGTTACTATGTAAAAATTTAATTACTACATCTCTATGAGTATATTTTATGGCTTTTCTAACCACCTTGCCTATTATTTAACAAACTTTATGGCTTATTTTAAAATCCACTTTTTTTGATAACTTATAATGATTTAAAGTTACTATTTTTGGTATCATAACATTTGATTTTAACTTATTAGTAAAAAATAAAGTCATTGTTCCTTTATTAGCTAATTTTAAAGGGATTTCCCTTATATTAGGAATAATAATATTCATAACCTTATAAAGGATTTTGTAAATTGGAATCAAATTCTTATAAGCATGCATTATATGAAATCCTTTTGTCTTATTATCAAGACATAAAGCATACATTAGATTTAGATTTATCAATGAAAGGGTGAAGTTAGGAAAACAAGAGAAGTATATTGGTTTACTACACATGCTTGACTTAATAATTCCTAACAAGGAATCATGAAAACAATTATGCCTTTTATCTTTAACACAAATAATTGTAGAGTTATTTAACCTTACTCTTGTTGCTAGTTTTAGAGTAATATGAACCATGCCAATATGTAAAAATTTGTATTTCTTTTGATGTAAGCTAATAAACTCTTGTGACAATAAAAGAAAAAAAGTTATTATATCCCAAAGATAAGGACATGGCTTCTTTAACAATCTTGAACAATCTTGATAACATAATCAGAAAGGAAAATAAAATTATGACTAGATATGTATATTTGAGAAGAAGATGAAGGGAACAATTTGCAATTTTACACAAAATTATTATCTAAATTTTCATTAATAATAATTTCTTTATTTTTTATTGTTATTTTTACAACTATTGTTTTTAGAATTAAGCAAACTTCTAAATAATCTATCCATTGACTCTCATAAGATCATTGTCAACAATTTATGCCACAGCTTTGCACACCTTGCTTAGCTTCAATGAGCAATTTATGACTACACAACTCTAGTTTCACTTATGATTATAATGGACACATTACTAGGGTATGGTTTTGATATCAAACTATAAAATGAAATTTTAATTAAACAAACACAAATGCATACAAAGATTATAACAAACAGGGAAAACACATGCAATCACATATACACTAAACATTAATTTTTTTTGCAACATGCATATTAATATGTTTTGTGTAGTTTGAATCCATAAAATTTAATCAAATAAAGAATTTAGTCATCTTGATTAGCTTTTCATGCATGGAGATAATTATTCATTGGCTAGAAAATAAGACTAACACTTCATTTCTAGCCAATAAGTCTTCTCCTTTTGTTTCATATAGTCACTCACGCAAAGGAATGATGAAACTAACTAAAATGCCTACACTTATAACTTATTTACTTGTGAGTTACACATTTTTATATCTTGAGTAGTTTGAATCCAAGACATTGAATGTTTGAAGTAATGAACAATTCTCTCATAATAAAGAAAGCTAATCAAGAATAATAACTTCTTAATTAGATGTATTTGAATGAATTTGGACTACTCAAGACATAGTAACATGTATCTCATAATGAAATCAGTGATCGGAAGAGAAATTTAAGTTTAATTCATGATTCCATTGTGTATAAGACTCCTTAAAATGAAAGAAAAAGCCTTATTAGTTAGAAATGAAGTGTCAATCTCATCTTTTGGGCAATAAACCATACTATCCATATGAGAAAAGTTGATTAAAATGAATGACTTTATATATGATAGAATTCAATAGATTCAAACTACCTATGGTGTATTGACATGCATATTGCAACAAACTTAATGCTCAGTGTAGACATGGATGTTAGTTGCACGATCATTTTGTCTACATTTGATGTAATTCAACGGATTCAAACTACCCCAAATTGTATGGACACATATATCACACTGAAATTAATGTTTGGTGTAGACCACCAACCATTATGGTTTAATGATTAGAGAATTCATTCATACCATATGGTTTATGGGTTTCATTCATCACCAAGGCATTTGGCATGGTTAAATGTAAACCTAGGCATGCATACTTATGGGAGAGGCTAGATTTCACCACTAAGTAACATGGAGTTTGCTCTTTCGTGGGTTTAGTAGCATGAGTTAGCCCATTGTGTAATGTGAGGGTGTAATTCTTTGTGGCAAAATAATGGGATACCACTCTTGCTTTCCCATTTTTTCCTACCAATAAAATGTTTGTTGTAGACATTAATGTTGATTGTATGATTATTTTGTGTGAATGACTATTTACCTAAAGGAGAAGTCGTATCATAAAGTAATTAAGAGAGAGTTACATATTTCAAGCAATGAAGTATTCTCTTATAGTAAAAAAAAAAAAAAATCAAGAATAATAGTTTCTTTATCAAATGGACTTTAATGAATTTGGATTATCCAAATAATATTATATGCATTTCGCAATAAATTAGTGATCAATGTAAATATTTTTGTTAATTTCATAATTTTTTTGTATGTATAACTCTTTAAAGCGAAAGAAGTTTATACTTCACAAATAAAATGGATAATATTTTATACAATATAAAAAAAATTTATAGTAATATAATAGGTATTTATGTAAAATTATTTTATATTGTACAAAATATTACTTGCTTACAATAAATTATTTTGAAGACAGTGTAAAATGTTTGTGTGCCATTTGTGTCGACGGATCTTTGTGGTCACGTGATGGCTCCAGAAAAACAAAAAAAGACCTTTATAGAGATGTATGTCTTGAGTCCTGTAAATGGATACAAAGAATAGTTTGTTTTACTGATTCATAAAATCTACTAGTGAAAATAATATTTTCAATTATACAATCAATAAATTAGAAATGTTGTATAAATATAAATGGGTTAACATAAATTAAATGCATATTTATATACTATATTATCATGATTTGTAGTTACTTATTTCTAATCCTCCAATGCATAATTAAAGATAACAAAATCGACTATAAATTTGCAATTAATAATTATGATGTTACAATGTAATGTTTGCATTTGCGCCACGTCCAATTTTCCGCATCAACCTCTTAATAATCTAACTCATTTTAGAGTACTTGCTCATGTATCAAATGCATTTACTAGTGGTTTCTTAAAGTATTAAAATTTATTATCTAATTAATTTGTTGAAATATTAAATACACTTATAAAATCATATTTTTTAATATTATAATTATTTATTATACATTTTTAATTTTTTGATATATAATAATTAATAATAAAAAATACATTTAATAAATTAAATCAATTTAATACTAAATACAAAAAATAAAAGACAAATACGGTTTTCCCAGTGGCAGAGAGACCTGTGGCGGAACAGCTAATTCATTATTTCACAAAAATTAAAAATATTATATAATATAGGGTCAAACCTTTTGCCCCTGGTGAGATTCGAACTCACGACTTTTTGTTTAAGAGACAAGTGCACTACCGCTGTGCTACAGAGGCAGTTCTAAATCTGTGTTTTGGTACAAATATATTTCATTAGTAGAAAAGTGACACTAAACATCTAGACAGAGATGGAGCCCCATTCCCATCTTACTGCGCTTGTAGTTAACGCGGCGTACGAATATGATGGTCCCAGAGGAGGAAGTATACAAGACTTTGGTGCGATCTTCAAAGCTTCCTTCCAACATTTCTGTCACCCTGCTCATGGATGGCCCAACTGATGGATAAGTCTGAATGCGCCACAAGCCAACTATTGTCATTTTTCTCACAGTGTCAATTTCCTCCCCTCCTTGTCAACTACGTAACCCTATTTCGTTTACCTCAAGACCCTTAAACACCCAATGTGGAAAATAATAGTCGCTGGAGTGATCTGCTTCTTCAAGATCATCTTCCTTCTTTGTTCCTCCAACCATTTGCAAGACCATCATTCCATGGCTCTAGACATCGGACTTGTAGGAAGCTCCCCCAAAATTTCTAGAGTACAATTCAGGAGGTTATGTATGCAATGGTCCCTCTAGCCTCTTTCAGTGACAAAACACTCTTTTCTACTACATAGATTGGCAAGCCCAAAATCTGAAATTTGTGAGCAAAAGTTCTCGTCAAGAAGAATGTTGTGAGGCTTTATGTCAAAATGAGCAAGCCTTGTATTACATCCACGGTACTCGAGTCCTCGGGCTATTCCAACTGCAATTTGGTGCAAATTTTCTCACCCGAAATGTTGATTAGTCTTCAAAATATTGTCATTGCAAATGAGCCTTTCAAGAGACCCATTTGGCATGAACTCATAGATCATAGCTCTTTTTCTTCTCTCTATGAAGGACCCCAAAGAGTGACAATATTTACATGGGAAGTTATGCTAACGCTTACAACCTCATCTAGAATTCTTCTCCATTAGTCTTGGACTCTTTGAGGACTTACACTGCCGCAAGGCGCCCATCGGGTAGCTTTCCTTTGGAAAAACTGCCATAACCACTTTGTCCTAGTTTGTCCATGAACCAGTTGGTCATCTTCTTAACATCTTTAAGACTATGCCATTTTGGAGAATGCATGGTCCTTTGGTTTCAACTTCTTGGCTATTCTTTCGGCTCTTCCCATGGAAAATCAATGATGCAATTGCTGACATCTTAATTCTGAAACAGTATAAAGAGATGACTAAAATTCCGGTTCCAAGCGCAATACCACCTGCAATCAACTGACATATCTGATTCGAATGGAAAGGAAAATCTATCACAAAATGTAACCATTTATAGAATGTAGGTGAAAAGGAAAAATAAAACAGATGACAATTCCTTCTTATGAGAAACAGAGAAAAGGTTTCTCTTATCTGCTTTGATAATTGATAGAATGCCATTCAGAGGGGAAAAAGTAACAAATTCTTCAGCCCCAATTGAACAATTAGAAGTGGGTCATACCTATGACACATATGACAAGCAGGTTCAACTTGTTGGAGGCTGCAATATATTGCAACATAAGAACAAAGTAACTGGAAGTGAGATCAATGGATACTTGTATACTTGAAATCAAGAGCCAGAACATATCTAAAAAGAATTGAAGCGCGTTTAATTTATTAACTGATCTTGGGATACAATACTTTACTTTGAATTGGAAAGTATATGAGTACGTACCACCTTGAGATTGTGGACACCGGCCAGAATAGAGTTGGTCAATGCAAAGGCACATTAAATGGGAGATAGTCAGGTTTCCTGTTCCACATACCCCAACTGAAAGCACACATTCGGAGCAAGCTGAGATGTCCTGTTCATGGCCGTATGATACGTTTAACCCGCGTCTCAGGAGGTTCCTTATTCATGCCCGTCTACCCCTCAGAAAATCTCCATGAGCCTCTGAATCCAACAGAAGCGGTACACCAACTCTGTCACACTGCCTGATGTCTAGGCCAGTAGCAGCAATTCTCAAGTACACATCACTTCCGTAGAACACAAGATCCGGTTCACCATTTATCGGACATGAAAAATTGCGGACGGTCATCTGAAGGGGTTTGATCAAGCAGCTACTTGCCGAATATCATCCATAAGAGGGTCTTGTCAAAAGCTATGTTGGCTAAAACACCTGGACAAATATCATCATGTAAGTCCCTTCTGGCTACGGTAATCATGTTCAGAGATGGATATACTCGCAGTAATCGGAAATCTTGTGCAAGACTGGTTAAGATGGGGTAGTGATCTTCTTCGCACTTGAGCTTGAACCCTTCATGGCCACATAATTTAGACCTGTTATCTGACCAGAAAGGGCAAGAAAGATTATGCAGTATTTCCCAATCAAATGTCTTTTTGCACTCCAAATATTCCATGTTATCTACTTCGCACTAAGAATCCTGGACAAGGATGAAGATAAAGAAGAAGGAGATGGAGGATGAATGGAATGATAGTGAAATGTGGACATCCATTTTTGAGAAGTTCTAATGCCAAACTCACCTTCACTTGTTAGTCTTTAGACCCACGAGGACGGGGCCTCGTTTCTTGGTCGTGATGAAACATTCTGCTTTCATTTCTCGGTCTTGCTACGAACATTCACAACATTTCGTTTCATGGAAATTATTATAACCCCTGCTTCCAATTTAATTACTCTACTCTTCAACAGGATAAACGTTTAATGGTCAGATATACATTTTTACAGATATCTAAAATTATAGAGTTTTAAATTTGATCCGCTTAATATATGAATTAGATTAATTTAATTGTAAATATAAATAAAAAAAATTAAGTAAAATTTTATTAAAATGAAAAATTAATCGAATAAATTTGTACGGCTTAAAAGTATAAAAATAACAAGCATCCTAAAATTAGTTAAATTTTACTGCAAAGCTTCTCATAATCAATTGACATGATATGTAAAAAATTTTCTTTCCAAAATTGGGGTAAATGGATCATTCCTCTAACATTAATAGTCAAAGAACGTTGCTGGCCCTGGTACATACCTAGACGAGTGCTGTCGGGGAGGCCCGCGGCTTTGGACGTGCAAGGGACGCGCAGGACATGGCTATCATGCAGCAAAAAGGACAAAAGGTAAATATGACTAAAAATGAAAACTTGAACAATGATTGAAATTAAAAAGATGAAAAGTATAGGTGAAATTCGAATTTTAAGTTTTAAAATTTAAAATTATTGGAAGGGAGGCAGAAGAAGAAGGGGAAGAGGGATTAGACATTTGAGGGCATTTAATTTGCTTCATCACTGAACATTGAAGACAATAATTACTGTGTAATAGTGGAAGAGGATTTAAGCAACATGAGTAGGATGAACAAAAAGATTGGCAAAAGAGCAAGTAAAACTATTAACTGAGGTGAGGATGGCATTCAAAATTTAGGTGCAGAATTAGGTTCAAATTGCGTGACTTTCATTTGGAACTTTGCATAGGTAATTTATTGTTTGAAATTATCGATATTGATTGAAATAATTTCTTTATTAGTTTTGTTTTGGATGGGTTACCCCGAGTTTATTCATTGTTCTTTAATGCTTATGGAGTAGAATAATTATTAGGTGATGTCAATTTTAATACGATTAAGTTATAAAAGCTTAATTTTTTAATTACTCTCTTTGATTTGCATTCATTTCTTGGCATGTATTTTTTTTTATTTATTTTGTTAGTCATGAAATCTAGGGAAAATTTCAAACATAATGAGATTGCATGTTCATGAAAGCACACAAGTGAAGAGCAGAGATGAAAGTGTGCAATGGGATTAGAATGAAAATTGGAGAGTGGTAGTTAATTTAAGAATTTTGAAATGGAATTTTTGTTGTGTACAAGGAAAAAATCCAAAATAATCTATTCTTTTTTAAGTTGCAATGAATATAATTAATCAATATACCAATACTTTAAGATAAAGATCCTGAAAGATTGATTAAAGTGAAATACAGATACCAAACCATTTGATAATAATCATTGGTGTTGTTAATATGAAACTATCCCTAAGGAGTGAAAACATTATGAATTCAATACTTAGTTTTCCATACATGATGGAAATCAAGTCAGCATGTGTAATGATTTATTGTACATATAGGGAGTTCCAATAACAAGAGTCATAACTATAAGGATGCAAAAAGTTTTAAATGAACGTATTGAAGTTATTTGAACTAAAAACAATGCGCAACACAAAAAGTAAGACTTTGAGGAACATCAAAACTTAATAAGCTTCACTTAAGTTCCAAGGATAATTTATTTGAGTAGTTTGAACTAAATTCTAGACTTGACTACAAACTTTGATTTGGGGGGGGTCATGCATATTATTTAGTTAGTTTATAATTGTAATAAGTTGAACAATATTTTAATTTAAGCTATACTATTTTGAAATCTATACATGCCCTATAACTTCTCTTAGGGGTTAGCTAAGTGATTCTCTTTTTTAAAAAGAGATTTACAAGATTTTTCTCTTTGGTCCTTTTGAGTACTTTGAAACTTATCATGATTACTTATGTGACATTTTAATTCTAATTTATACCTTTGGTTCATTTTTTTTTTTAATAAACATCGAGTTAAGAATTTTATTTTTATTTTTAATCATAATTTACCTTTTTTAAAGTTTTGAATTTCTTATTTTACTTGTTAGTCTCATTGTACTCTTTAAAGTTATCTTGGTATTAAAGTTTGTAAGTTTAAATCAAGTTTGCTTATTTTCTTGGCTGCACCTTATATCCATTTTTCTCTTATTTTTTCTTCTTAGATGCCTTATATAACCTTTTATTTCTTAAATCTATAAACCTTAGTGTTATCTTTCCTTTTCTTTTATTCATGTGAAAAGAAAAATATAAAAATAAAAGAAAAAAAAGAAAAAAGAAAAGGAGTTCTGTTTGATTTGGCTAATATAGAAAATGAAAGATTGTAGATGATTCCTTCCTATTTGAGCAATAAATTCTATTTGATTAAGTCAAAAGGAGATAAAAACTTTATTTCTTTCCTAATTGGGCATCTTACAACATAAAGAAACCTTAAGTTAAAGTAATAAAATTTATTTCTTTCTAGTTTCTTTCCTAATTGAGCAATTGCTTGCTTTTTTATGCATTAAAGCCATCCATAATATAATGAAAAGAAAAGGCATAACCTAGCTACTATGATGCACTGCAAAAAAGATACAAACCAAAAAGAAAGAAGTAAACAAGGATTCGAGGTTGTTTAGTTTAATAAAGAACTAAGAGAGAAACATTGAGTGAGGGAAAAAGACAAATAGTGTGAGCAATATTATAAAGAACAGTTGAATTTATATAACATGAGTGTGAGTGTCATATTATGAGAGAGTAGAGTGAAACACATAAGGGAGTGTTTGGGGTTCTTTTTCTAGTAATCCTTTTTACGTTTCAATCATGTTAAACAACAAAGATAAGGTGTAGTTGAAGAGAGAAAGGTGGAAGAATCATTCATGTTCAAAGTAATGCAATAACAACTTGAAAGGACGAATATCATGTTTGGAGAAATTACAAACAAATTAAAGAAGCAAGATGCTACCATGGCCAATTTGTATAAAGAATAGTAACAAGGAACTCCTAATTTATGAAAGAATGATGCTAATAAATAGTGTGATAGCTATTATGGTGATGAGCTTAACAATGAAGGCAGGCCTCAAAATTCAACATGGGAAAAAGTATAAGAGGTACCAAGGGTTAAAGAGATAGGTTAAATGGAGGAGATAGAAATTCTAGAAGGTGGGAGGAAAGGTAAGATCTTGATTTAAGCAGTATCAAAATAAAAATTCTCTTGTTCCAAAATAAGAATGATCCAAATATGTACATAGAATGGGAATGGAAGTTGAGTTAGTGTTTGACTACTATGATTATTCTAAGCAAAAAATGAAGGTGAAGTTGGCAACTATATAGTTCACTAATTATACTATAGTTTGGTGGTATCAGCTTATGAAAAATAGGTGTAAAAATTGAGAAAACCTTATTGACACTTAGGAGAAGATAAAAGTTGTGATGAGGAGATAGTTTGCTCTTAGTCATTACTATTGTGATTTCTTTTCAAAGATTACAAAGTTTTACTCAAAGGTCTAAAAGTATTAAGGATTACCACAAAAAGAGAAATTGTAATGCTTAGGGTAAAAGTAGAAGAAAATAAAAAAGTAATTATGTCTTAATTTTTGCAAGGATTGAATTGTGATATAGCTAATGTGGTTATATTGTAGCATTTTATAGAATTAGAAGATAGGGTGGATACAATAATAAAAGTAAAAAGGCAACTTAAGCAAAAGGGTGCCACCACTAGATATGGGTAGAATTCAAGTTCCTTATCTTTTTGGAAACTAATTTAGGGTAAAATAAATGACAAAGCTATTTTTAAGTCTAAGGTTGGAGTATTTAAGGTAAAAAGAGTTGCAGGAAGCAATAATAAAGGTAAAATAGAAGCTATACATGGTTAAAATTAAGATATCAAGTGTTTTCATTATTTAGGGAGAGGGTACATTTCATGGCAATATTCTATCAAGTATACAATGATTGTGAGGGAGGATGGTGAAATTAAAACCGAAGCTGAATTTAATGATGACTTTATGCCCATGATTAAAGAATGCTAATGGCGTGTAATACCTTTTTGATGGATACTTTAAATGTGCAAGTAAAAGCTAAAAATGAAGCATAACATGATAACATATTTTACATGAGATGTCACATTAGAGATAAGATATGTAGTGTGATTATTGATAATGGTAGTTATACTAATGTTACTAGCACTATTTTTGTTGGAAAAGTTAAATTTACCTACTACTAAGCATCCAAGGCCCTATAAACTATAATGTTTGAATGATTGTGGGGGAATGAAGGTAAATAAGCAAGTGATGGTTTCATTTTTTATGAGGAGATACAAAGATAAAGTGCTCTATAATGTAGTTTTAATTCATGTTGGTCACTTACTATTGGAAAGGTTGTGACAATATGATAGGAGGGTGACACATGATGGTTTCAAGAATCATTATTCATTTATTATGAAGGGAAAACCAATCACTCTTGTTTAATTAAGTCCTAGATAGGTTTATAAGGACCAAGTGAGTAAAAAAAAAAAAAAGAATGAGTTAAAGAAAGAAAATAGGGGCAAAAATAAAGAACGTAAAGAGAGAACAATTGAAAATAAGTCAAAAAAGAGGGAAAAGGCTAAGAGTGATAAGAATAAAAAGAGA
This sequence comes from Bruguiera hainesii, assembly GCA_023213295.1. Taxonomy (NCBI): domain Eukaryota; kingdom Viridiplantae; phylum Streptophyta; class Magnoliopsida; order Malpighiales; family Rhizophoraceae; genus Bruguiera; species Bruguiera hainesii. The sequence continues at coordinate 328,189 of JAHOYR010005849.1, read as the reverse complement.
AAATCATTAAGCATTTATGCAAAAGAAAGTAATGTCAAGGTTATAATTTTAGCAAAACAACTTATGTTTGTGCTTTTGTATAAAAATGCTTATTTTAGTACTAATGTGCTTAACCCCTCTTTGCCTAATGCTAAATTTCTTTTGTAAGATTATAAAGATGTATTTCTTAAGGACATTCCAAATAATTTACCACTTATAAGAGGAATTAAATATCAAATTGATTTTATCCTTAAAGTAACAATTCTAAATCGACTTGCACATAGACATAACCTTGGGGAAACGAAGGAATTTCAAAGGTAGGCTTAAGAGCTCAAGAAGAAGGGATGTGTGAGAGAAAGCATAAGCCCATCTCTAGTTCTTATACTACTTATGCCTAAGAAGGATAAGACTTGGTGAATATGCATTGATTGTTGTGTAGTAAAAAAGATCATTGTATTGGCATAAGGGTTATTTTGATGCAAGAGTGGCGATTGATTGCATTCTTTACTGAAAAATAAAATGGGGGAAATACATACTTATCCAACTTATAATAAGAAGTTATATGCATTGGTAAGGGTCTTAGAGACATGACAATATTATCTTTGGTCTAAGGAGTTCACAATCCATACTAACTATAAGTCCTTAAAGTATTTGAAGAGATAAAGTAAGGAGAATAAATGACAAACTAAATGGGTGCAATTCCTTGAGATATTTCCTTATATGATCAAGTCTAAGCAAGATAAGAAAGACATTATGACTAATGTATTATCTCAAAGATATATGCTTATCTCTACTTTAAAGGTAATATTGTTAGGATTTGACGCATTAAATATTTATATGTTAATGATCATGATTTTACTAATGTGTTTAATGTATGTGAAAAGGTTGTTTGTGAAAATTTTTATAGGTTTGACAGGTTATTGTTTAGAGAAAATAGGTTATGTATGCTTAAGAGTTATTTAAGAGAATTACCAGTAAGGGAAGCACATAAGGGTGGTTTAATGGAGCACTTTGGTGTTAGAAAAACTTTTGGTATTTTGAATGATCACTTCTTTTGGCTACACATGAAGAGGGATGTTGAGAAGATGTATAAGAAGCGTATTACTTGTAAATGAACTAAATTTAGAATTTTACCTCATAGTCTTTGTACACCTTTACCCATACCTATTGAACCTTAGGTTAACATATGTATGGACTTTGTTTTGGGTTTACCTAGGTCCAAGAGAGGGAAAGGATTCTCTTTGTTATTATTGACAAAATTTCAAAGATGATATATTTCATCCCTTACCATAAAATCAACAATGCAAACAATATAGCAAATTTGTTGTTCAAGGGAATTATGCATTTACATGACGTTTTAAAGACTATTATTGATTGAGATGTTAAGTTCTTAAGCTATATAAGGAAGATTTTATGGGACAAGGTTGGGAATAAAACTATTGTTTTCAACTATATGTCATCCCTAAATTGATGGAAAAACTTCAATGGCTAATAAAACATTAACAACCTTTTATTACACTAACATTTAAAAGAACTTGAAGAATTAGGAAGAATGTTTGATGCTTGTTTAATTTGCTTATAAAAGAAGCATCCATTCAACAACTAATTGTTCTCCATTTGAGGTTGTCTATAGCTTTAATTCACTTACCCCTTTGGATTTATTGCCTTTACCTATTGAGAGATGAGCTAGTTTGGATGACATAAAGAAAGATAAATTGGTTAAGTAATTGCATGAAAGGGTATGTCAACACATAAAAGGGAGGATTGAGTAATATACAAACCAAGCTAATAAAGCGTGAAAGAAAGTTGTTTTCGAACTTAGTGATTGGATTTTGGTGCATATGCACAAAGAGAGATTTGCTGCATAAAGTTGTTCAGAATTACAACCAATAAGAGATGGACCATTCTAAGTGATTGCAAGGATTAATGACAACACCTTCAAATTAGATATCCTTAATAAGTATAATGTTAATGCTACTTTTAATGTTTATGATTTTTCTCCTTTTGATATAGGTAATGATTTGAGGACAGATCCTTTTGAGGATAGGAAGAATGAAGGGAATCAAGTAAGCACGTATAGTGATTCATTGTGCATACATAAAGGCCTAATAATAATAATAACTAAAATTAAAATAATGTAAGAAGTTTTAAATGGATTTATTAAATTTATTAGGGTTAAAAACAATGTATAACAAAAGGAGCAAGGATTGAAGAAATATCAAAACTTAATAAACTTCATACAAGTTCAAAGATAGCATATTTGAGGATACACATACATATTCTTTGAAGTGCATGAAGTGAAATGAAGAAAAAAAGGAAAGATAGAATAAGGATACAAAGATTATCAAATGACAAATAGTGTTAGTCAATTGCAACCATTGACTTCAAATACCACTTAGATTAATGACCAATAACAAGAAAAATTAAGAACCACAAGTGGAGATCCACAAGATTGAGGTTATTAAGAAGGGGTTGAACAGTTTTCAGCTTTCCAAGGAATAGTATATAAGGATTGAATTTCTTTATTAGCTTTTAGAAGGTTAAGGGTTAAAGTATATGAGCTAGCATGCTTATTAAGACTTTGAGTTAAAATTCATAAAGGTAAAATGAATTATCACAATGGATTGGTCTAAACTTTAAAGCATTTCTTTATGTCACTTATATTATTAGACATTAGGCCTTTTGATATTGGGAAAAGAGGTCAATGGAAAAGGAAGGCAAATTCAACTACCAAGGAAGATGAGAAAAAAGTTTTTGTACATAAGCAAGTAAATGTGGATGAAGTTATTCCAATTAGAATTATTACAGTTTTTGGATACACCTTATTTCAGTAATATTTTTTGAAGCATATATGAGTTTTGGCTCATTCCATGTTTTAGGTTACTCTTTCCATTAGTAATAAGTAATATATATATTTTTTAATAATCACTATTGACATTAATTTGTTAAAGCTCTTAAAATTAGGTGGTGCAAAATGTATTTCTTTATATTGTGTGTAATTAAGGTGTGCCTCTTAACACTAATGCTAGTTTATTTTTTGTTCAATTAATGATTTTTCATATGTTTAATATGAATATAACGTATATCTTGTGCCACTCCTTTTATAAGTGAGGTATGGACATGCAAAGTAGATACACAATATTTACAAACTCTTTTTAAAGGATTTTGAAATAATTGCATAATATTTGCTTTGCTGCAGAAATTATGAGATATTTGTTCATGACATCCTTTAGGCAAATGGTGGATGATGAGTCTAGCATATACAAGTACTATCTTATTGTCAAGTACATTTGACATGCATAATCCTCTTACTCTCTCATTAAAACATTTTCAATTGTGAAGAATATAAGAATTTACAAAGTTGGGATTAAGATAAAATCAACTAATTACTTTATGTTTAACCTATTTGTGCAAAATGTGGGAATAAAGTTACTTGTCCTATTTGCAAGCAAAAAAGGTTTGTAGAACAAAACTCAATTTGTGGAAGGCAAGGAACAAGCTTGGAAAATATAAGTTGGCTGGTAGGTATATAATTATGTTAGAATGATATTAGTCATGATGGTTTCAATGATGTGTAGTATAATGTACCGTAGGGCAAGGGGGAGACATTTGATAATTGAAATGCTTTTTCTTTTTTTTGGTCATGATTATTAAGCCAATACTAGTAAAGTGTGGAAAAGGATGCGTGAGTAGGGATGACAAAAATACAAGAATATGGCTAAGTTTGTGCTGGAAGACACAACGAAGGAGTGGAACCCAAATGAAAAGGTTATAGTAGAGAGGAATCCAATTAGGCTTGAATAAATGAGAAATGAATAATGATTATTAAATAGTATTGGTAATAAAAGATAATTAATTTTGCCCAATAGGCTATTTACTATAGCCCATGAATAATGATTAAAATTGTCAAACAAATAACAGAAAGGAAAGATCTAATGGGTTGGATAGAGGAACTTGGATTTCACTGTATTATTGAGCTAACATGTGACTTTGTACCAAAATAACTTATATGAGCTCTAGTACAAAATTTTGATCCATTTAAGTGCATTATATTTGTCTAAAATATATGCCTTACAATCAATGCACAAAATAATTTGTGATAAGAACCTTAAAGATGATAGGTGGAAGACTCCAAAGGATGCAAGAGGTCTATTGAACATTCCAGAAGACCCAATAACTCGAACTAGAGCCAAAAAGATGAAATAAGTACTAAATGGGCTAATTTAGGACATTCAGGCTAATCAAGCTTCAAATAGTGCAAATTCAGGCTTGAAAGAGAGTCCAAGCCTTATTAATACGATTGGAGTACCTAAAGGGTCAAGGCTAAGTAATAACATTCACTCCTGAATAGGATTTTATTATATTTGTAAGAATTTGTTCCCAAATAAGAATTCCTCCTAAATAAGGATTTGTTCTAAGTAGAAATTTGTACCTCTTTAAGATTACTATCTTAGCTTATAAATAGGCACCTCCTTATATGCTTTGGAACATCAGATAACTTTGAGAGAAATAAAAAGTAAAGGTTTTCTCCTTCAATTCCTTTGAGAACTTAAAAACTTATCAAGTGGTATTTCTTCTTGTGGCATTTAACCCAACTTATCACTCTCAATTCCTTTCTTTTTTAGAGTGTGACATTCATATCCTTCTTAAATACCCTAGGTTCATATTCCTTTAAATGTTGGGTCTAGGGTATGTGCTATTATAGTCTAATTTAGCTTTCTTAATTGTTCTTTGATTCTTTATATGTGTTGGGTCCCTAAGCCATGTCTTTTGGGGTTTTCTACATCACTTGGTATCAGAACCTAGTTTTAAATCAGGTTAAATCAACTCCTTCTTCAATTTTCTACCCTATGATTTATTTATTTCTGTAGAGTTTGTCTATTAAGTGCATTACCATGCAAATGCACTAATCTGTTTATTTGTAATCCTTCTCTCTTTGTTTGTTTAAGATCATAACTATAAAAAATGTGTTAATTTCAATTCCAATTGTTGTGTCTAAGTATTTTACTGTTATTTTGTGTTAAGCAAAAGAAAAGAAAAAAAAAAAAGAAAGAGAAATGGAAAAAAAAAAAGAAGAAGAAAAAAAAGAAAAAAAAAAAAGGAACAAAAGAAAGAATGCATCAAATTCAAGTTATTGATAAAAGTTAAACTATTTGGTCATATTGGCCACAATAATAATATAGTTTTCTTACTCAACTCCAATTCTACCATCTATTTTCTTATTATATCATCTATGTTTGTCTTCTAGGCTTAACCTTCTATCCTGATTTTTATGAGTTTAGTTCATTAAATTCATTTGCCTTGATATCTTTTTTCTTTTGTTTTTTGACTCTTTGTTCTCCAATTTTTTCATTTTTATGCCATTTACCTTATTTTTTCCAAAATCAATTCTCTTAATTTAGTTTGTTTAGTTCTTTAAAAAGCTGAAAGAGGAAATTTGAGTGGTATAAGGCAATAATGGAAGTTTACATTAAGAAAAAGCCATAAAAAGTGTAAACATAAGAGAATGTGACACCTTTTTTTATAGTAAAACATGTGAGGGAGTGTTCTATGAGGTCTCCTAATTATTTTTAGTAGAAGTAATACTATGACTTTCAAAGACAAAGATGTAGTGTAGGAGGGACCTGCTGATGTGTCCTTCATGATCAAAGCTATGCAACAATAATTTAAGTGCATAAATACCAAATTCGATGATATGAGGGAGAGGATGGAAGAGCAAGTTACCACAATAATAGAGTTGCAACAAAGACATAGGAACTATGAGGCTCTTAATGCAAGAAGACAATTGAAATGTGCTTATGACCATAGAGATGATGTAAAAGATGATGAATTTGATAATCAATCTATTGTGGTTATAGCTGCTAATAATAGAAGGGATCATATAGATTTTGGGAGGCAAGGCACCTATGACCGTGATTTAGGCAATATTAAAATGAAAATTCCTTCGTTCCAAAGTAAGAACGATCCTGATATGTACCTAGAATGACAGAAGAAAGTTGAATTGGTTTTTGACTGTTGCAACTATTCAGAGGAGAAAAAGGTAAAACTTGTTGCCATTGAATTTATTGATTATACTATTATTTGGTAGGATTAACTTATTTTGACTAGGAGAAGGAATTGTGGGCAACTTATTGATACATGAGAAGAGATGAAAGTTATTATGAGAAGTAGGTTTGTCCCTAATCACTATTATAAAAAGTTGTACCAAAGGCTACAAGGGTTCATTTGAGGCACCAAAAGTGTGGAAGACACCCATAAGGAGATGAAAATTGCCATGATTAGGGCGAATGTAGAATAAGATAGAGAGGTAACCATGACATGATTTCTACAAGGGCTAAATAAAAACATGGCAAATGTGGTTGAATTACAACATTACATGGAATTAGAAGACATGGTGCACATGGTAATGAAAGTTGAAAAACAACTTAAGTGAAAGGGTTCCACATGGTTTAGGCAGAATTTGGATTCTACCTCATCTTAGAAGCCGAATTGGAGTAAAAGTGATGAGAAGACCAATTACAAGTCCAAAGATGTGCTATCTAGGAACAAAAATATGGGTTCTAGTAAGAAGACAAGTAATTCTGACCTCCAACCAAGTCAAAATAGAGATGTTAAATGTTTTAAGTGTTTGTGTAGGAGTCACATTACATCTCAATGTCCAAATAAGTGTGCAATGATCTTGAAAGGTAACGGTAATGTTGAAAATGCAAGTAAATCAGATGATGATTCTATGTCATCATCAAAGGGTGAAAGTGATGGAGAGGAGTATCCAGTTAATGGAGTAGCTCTCGTCATAAGGCAAACATTGAATGTGCAAGTGAAGGAAGAAAATGAGGTGCAACAAAATAACATCTTTTAGACGAGGTGTCTCATCAAAGATAGCGTATGTAGTATGATTATTAATGGTAGGAGTTGCATTAATATTGCTAGCATAACTATGGTTAAAAAGTTAAATTTACCTACTATGAAACATCTTAAGTCATATAAGTTTCAATGGTTGAATAAGAGTGGTGAAGTCAAGGTAAATAAGTAAGTGTTTGTGTCATTTTCTATTAAAAGGTACCATGATGAAGTTTTATATGATATTGTACCTATGTATGTGAGCCATATTCTATTAGGAAGGTCATGGCAGTTTGACAAGCAAGTAATGCATGATGACTTCAAGAATCAATATTCCTTTGTAATGAATAAAAAACCTATCACTCTTGTACCATTATCACCTCAACAAGTTTATAAGAATTAGTTAATGATTAAAAATGAGAGAACAGAAAAAAAAATTTAAAAAAGGGAATAAAGAGGAGAAAGCATGAGCATACAAGAGAGAGAGAAGAAAAAAGAAAGTTTTTATACAAAAGAAAGTAATGTCAAAAGAACATTTTATGCCAAACAACCTATGATTGTACTTTTACAAAGAGGCTTATTTTAACACTACCAACTTTAACCCATTTTTGCCAAGTGTTGTTATTGCTTTATTGTAAGAATTTGAAGATGTATTCCCTAACGACGTCTTAAGTGGATTGTCACCTAAGAGGGGAATTGAGTATCAAATTGATTTCATCTTTAGTGCATCCATCCCAAATTAGCCAACATATAAGAGTAATCCCGAGGAGACAAAGGAGATTCAAAGGCAGGCTAAGGAACTTATTATGAAAGGATATGTGAGGGAGAGCATGAGTCCTTGTGTTGTTTCTATTTTACTTATACCCAAAAAAGATGAAACTTAGAAGATGTGCATTGATTATCGAGTGATCAATAAAATCACTAAAAGGCACCCAATTGCCTATTTTAGTGAAAAGCTAAGTGAAACAAGCCTTAATTATCCTACTTATGATAAAGAGATGTATGTATTGGTACGAGTTTTGGAGATACGACGACATTTCTGTTGGCCTAAGGAGTTTGTCATCCATACTGACCATAAAGCCTTAAAGCATTTGAAAGGATAAGGAAAGATGAACAAAAGACATGCCAAGTGGATCGAATTCATTGAGACCTTTCCCTACATCATTAAATATAAACAAAGTAAGCAAAATGTGGTAATTGATGCATTATCTCATAGGTATGCTCTTATCTCTACACTTATTGCAAAATTATTAGGATTTGAATATGTTAAAGATTTGTATGTGAACAATCCTAACTTCGCTAATATATATAGAGTGCATAAGAAGTCAGCCTTTGAGAAGTTTTATAGGTATGAGTGTTTCTTATTTAGGAAAAATCGTTTATGTGTGCCTATGAGTTCTTTGAAGGAGTTGGTTGGGAGAGAAGCTTATGAAGGTAGTCTAATGGGTCATTTTGGAGTTAGGAAAACCCTAGATGTCCTAATTGAACATTTCTTTTGGCCACACATGAAACGAGATGTTGAGAGGGTATATGTGAAATGTATAACATGCAAATAGGCTAAATTTAAAGTTTTACCCTATGGGTTGTATACCCTTTTACCCATACTTAGTCATCCCTAAGTTGATTTATCTATGGACTTTGTATTAAAAAAGGGTAGTGACTCTGTATTTATTGTTATTGATAGACTTTTAAAGATGACACACTTCATCCCATGCCATAAAACTAATGATGCATGCAATGTGGCTGACTTATTCTTTAGAGAATTAGTACGTTTGCATGACATGCTATGAAGCATTGTTTTAGACTAGGATACAAAGTTCTTAAACTACTTTAAGACTTTGTAGGGTAAGGTTTTTCCAATGGATCAAACATAATAAAAAAATTGGATCAAACATAATAGGCGCAAGGTTTTTCCAATGGATGGATGGAAAGTTTTCTAATGGTGAATGATTACAAAAAGTTTCCTCGATGAATTCTGTTTGATAAGGTTGCTAATGATGACCATAAATGAAGTATTTTGACAAAGTTAAAGAAGAATGGAGTCAATTGACCTCAAAGCTAAAGTATTTGTGTTGGTTTATTTATTGTTGCTTGTCATGTATCTTTATTAACATCTATTTGACAACATTTTTTAAACTATTTAAATTAATTGCAATTATTATTGTTGATTTCAAATAATAAAAAAAATTTTCATACTCCAAATTTATTACATCTTAGAAACATTTGCTTGTAGCCTGCCCAATTCCTGGTTATATAGCTAAAATTCCCCTCGGTAGACTTTTTGCAATAAGCGAGCAATTTCTTCTACATTAGATCCTTTTTAAACATTATGCATTTATCTATCCAAACGTGGAAATCATTTTTTGCGCTAATACTTTCTTTCCTTCCATTTTCTACAGAGCAAACAATTATAAAATTGGATTGAATGGGTTTATTGAATTCTTTCTATTTGCTATGTAACAACATTATTTGTCGTAGTAATTAGAATCCCAAAACAAGTTCATTTGTTGCCACAATATCTCACTATTTTCCTGCAGTGATTATGAAGTGATGTCTGCAATGATTATATCTAAAATTGAGAATCAATTTAATGCTGTTGTACTCCATCTGACTTTAATTAGTCTTCTGCCTTATATAATCATGGCAGATATAGGATAGGATGCAACCCCATATCTCTGCAAAAATCTAAAACCTTGGTTGCCTAGTAATAACAAGTATGGTTTCTTGTGATGGTAATATTGAAGCAAGGTTGAACCGACAACATTTGTCATCGCCTACAATTTTGGAAATGATACACTGGAGGAATAAAGCCAACAGATTTGTAAACTTGAAAACAGTCGAATATGAGGTTAATCAACTAATAGTTGACCACAGGCAATCTACCCTTCTACGTAAAATCATCAATCATAATACACAAATTTAATATTGGTAAATCTTTCCTCTGATAATATATGTGTCGGACTCAAGTATTTTCCTTTCAGACCGCACATCATATGTGAACATGCATATAACCCAACTCGCAAATGCACGTTGGACAGCAATTTTCCTTTCCCCCATGCTACACCATTTTGTATTGTAATTATGTTATTGCTCGAAGTTTCAAAATTCTAGGAAATTCTATTTTGATGATTGTTTAAATTAGCTAATTATATGAGCTAGTAATGGTAATTAGTTCCATCACATTTTTTTTCTCATGTAGCATCTAAAGCTACTAAACTAGATTTGGGACAAAACCACTCATAAAATTTCTTTGTTAAATTTTCTTCGTTAAATTTTCCTCCCCTCTGAATATTTCAGTTTTCACTTAACCCCATATGTCTTGTTGTATTACTCTAAGGTCATAGCTTTGGCATTCCTCGTACGCTTTTATTTAGTGTTTCGATTTGTTTTATGTCGAATAACATTGTGTTTATTGATCAAAATATACTTATTTAGGTGATTAGTAGAGGACGTAAAGTTTGTATGTTATTGTTATTTGTATATATTAGCTAGTGCGGAACGTAATTGTAATTACCGTACATTCCCCTTATCTTGTATCTTTGAGAACATTTCAATCCGCTACATAACATTTATAGGGATTGATAGAAAGTTCGAGTTTCATCTGTGGCCAAAAATATATTTTAATCAACAAGTAGTGATATAAACCAAAGTCATCCCTTCTAGAAGAGAGTGGAAATTTTGTTGCAATTGTCAATCCATCATATGTGATTTGGACATCTTTCTGTTCGGATTTTGTATTTATGTTACAATTGTCAATCCGTCTAATATTTGTGTGTGTATAGTGGCAGATTAAGGAAGTATATTTAGGCGGGGGGAAGGCCATGTGTAACTGACAAGAATATATATATATATCAAGAATAATATAAAAATAAAATGACATAAAATTATTAACATTACTTTTTCACACACACACATACACACATATATATTGATGGGACAACTACGAAACTCTCATAATGAATGTTATTAATCAGTTGGATCAAAATTTACATATCTAGTAATAATCTTTAATATTTAGAATTCTTATTTTGTGAGAATTTAGAGGATTTTATATATATTTACTTACATTTTTTCATAAAAAATTATTTAGCAAACTTATGACCTTATAATTGAAAAAACTATTTTTATTGTTGAGCTAAACTTGACCTCACTAAATCTATGTTATTTGAAAATGTGCATTTAATTTACATCTAATGAAATTATTATATATGAAGAAACATTTATATTATCACAAGAGTCAGTTATTCAAATTTTAATTATGACAAATAGCAATCACTTCATTCATTTGAAACTAAAAGATATGAACCATATAGATTGTATATAATGCAAATTATATTCAATTATAGTCACTTAATTAAAGTTGTGTACATATTTATGTCAAATCTAATGAATATAATAAAATAATTCATCACAGTGACTATAAAAACAAAATGGAAAATCCAACAATTTGTACTAAATAAAGCTTTCTAGGTGAAAAAGTCAAACGATGTTAAATTTTAAGTGGGGGCAAGATATGTAACTCCATTATAATTATATGGTGAATTATTTTTTGAGTGGGGTGATAAGGTCTAATTAGTTATAAATCTTCATATAATTTTTCTCTCAAATATGTATTATTTTTCTACTTAATTTTGATTTTATTTAGCTTTAACATATTTTTACTTTTTTTTTTTTTTTTTTTTGTAGGAGTGGAGCAAAGTGAATATTTGAAGCCGATTCAAGCTATAGACGTGAAGAATTATTGATAAAGGAATGAAAAAGAAAATAAAAAAATCTTAAAGAGGAGTTGTTGTCTAATTTGAAGATTTACTTAAGGAGTCCTATCCTAATAAGGAAATCAAAACTAATAAAAATTTTGTCTTATTATAAATTGAACACTATTCATTATTTTGAGCATACCTTTTGCTACAAACATCCAAATTGTGTGATATTTGTGGTCATAGAAAGTTAAGAGACAAAGCTATAACTTAAGAGTTTTAGCCAAAATCTAATTTACTTTTGAAAAGGTATATATTTAAGCCACAAGTTAAGCATCAAGAATTGACCAAAAGTTGATTAAGGATAGAAAACCCTCATTGATAAAAGGGTTTACCACACTATAAAGGAGGCACAAATTAGAGAAAAAAAACATATACAACTAGGAAAAAAAAAAGTGAGAACCACACACTAATGAAAGATTAACATAAAAAGATCAAGAGAAGAGGAACAACATCTTTAAGAGAGCAATTTTAAAGTTATTTTATCATTATATTCTCCTAAACTCTTTTTATTTTTGATATTTAGTTTGGTTTTTATTGCTTATAGGTTGAACTAATTGTCTTATCTAGGGCCATTGTGTAGCCTAACCATAGTTACATAGTTTTCTTTGCTTTTATACTATTCAGGAATTTTCTTGTCATGGTGAGTATGTATTATTGTACTTAATGTTTTTACAATTTTGTTCACCTTTTAAATTGATTTGATATGCATATTTGACATAGAGAGGAGATTCCTTGTATTAGATTAAATAATACGTACTATGAATTCAATGAAATACAAAGATGTACAAATCTGATTTATGCAGTAATGATGGCTAGATTTTGAAAAAATCTACTTAAACTAGAATTTTTCACAAAACTTAATACTCTTTTATCTATTTTAGTATACATAGAGGCATAATAGGTTAATAAGTAAATATAGATTCAATATATCTTGTGAAAGAGTATTGAATAACATAGGAAATTGCATTGTCCCTTGAATAGGCACTTTTTTTTATGGTAGTTTAGAAAGAATTCTATGTAAATTTGGTGTAATGAACTTAAAAACCCTAGTATATCTTCCCTTGGTTTAATCTTATTGTATTCAACAATTGATTATTTTATTTAGATTTTATTTATTCTTATTTTGGTTTCTAAACTTTGAAATCGGTCCTATAAGTAAAGTTAAGATTAATTAGTATTCTTGGTATTTATTTGCTTTCAATCCTTATAGGATCATACTCTTTTCACTATTTATATTACTTAAGTGACTAGTACACTTACTAGTAGTTATTTAGACACATCAATTTTTTATTGCTATTATTAGGGATTGGAAATCTAAACAATATTGAAACCCTTTGATCTTGATTTTAATTTTTCTTTTTTTTTTTTTTGTAAGGTTCTTTTTGGTGCCTAATAGAATCAATTGGTGAAGAACATGAGCTATTCAATCCTAAAATTGAGAGAATAGTTTGCATGTTAAACAAAAATAAAAGAGTGAAGATGGAAAATGAAGACATAGATTAGGCCGATTGGTCTTTACTAGATTATGTGAAACCATTAGTCATAAGGACAACATTAAGCATAAGGAGGCCAACCATACAAGCAAATAATTTTGAAATTAAGCTAACTATCATTCAGGTGATTCAAATTTTAATTCAATTTGGTGGTTTTCTTATTAATGACCTGAATGCTCAAATTGCTAACTTTTTTGGTGATTTAAAATACTTTTAAGCATAATGGTGTTTCTAATAATGGATTGAGATTGTTTCCTTTTTCTTTGTAGGACAAAGTAAAAAATTGGCTTAATTCTTTGCTTTTAAGATCTATTACTACTTAGAACATAATTGCTCAATGCTTTTTATCAATGTTTTTCTAACCGTAGAAAATGGCTAAAATATGTAATGACATTACTACTTTTGTGCAACTAGATATGAAGTCTTTATATGAAGCATGGGAACGATACAAGGATTTACTAAGGAAGTACCCACATCTTGGTCTTCTTCCTTGCTTACAAGCACAAACTTTTTATAATGGTTTATTTCTTGCTAATCTATTTATGATTAATTTAGTAATAGGTGGTATTATCATATGGAAGATCCTAAATGATCTATAATAGTTATTGATGGTTGACAAATAGACCAATAATAAAGAGAGTTACAGGAGTCCATAGAATAGACACCCTTACTGTAATATCCACTCAAATAAAAAAAACTAAACAAGAAGATTTGACAATATGAGTGCATCCACTGTGTACGTGCAGAGTAACAATTATGATTTATGTAGTAAAGGATATACTAGTATTGAATTTTAGGTCAGTAATCCTTTCTTACAATCATCTGAGCATGCTAATTTTGTTGGTAATTTCAATAGGCAACATATAGGTAATCCCTACACCAATATGTAAAATCCTAGTTGGTGGAATCATCCCAACTTTTTATGGAATAACAACAACCTAGTGAAGCTACCACCTCTAAGATTCCCACCTCAAGAAAAGAAGTCCAAATTAAAAGAGTTGATGATAAGATTCATATCCACTGCTGAAACCAGATTCCAAAATTAGGAAGCTTCAATCAGAAATTTGGAGTCACAACCTCTTTGCCTAGCAACACAGAGAAAAACCCTAAGGAATAAGTATAAGCCATCACTTTAAGGAGTGAAAGAAAGCTTGAAGAAGAAGCAAAAGAAAGGGAGAAAGTTATAGCCTTAGGTAAAAGCCATCACCAATAAGTCCTTTTCATTACCCTAATATCAAACCTTATGTCCCTTATATTTCTTTTCCTTAGAGATTGAAGTGACATAAAATAGATAAAAAATTATCTAAATTCCCTAATATTTTTAAGAAATTACACATTCACATTCCTTTTATATATGCTTTAGCTCAAATGCTTCTCTATGTGAAATTCTTTTAAAAAATCTTTCTCAAATAAAAAGAAGTTAGAAAAGTTTGACATAGTAAAGTTAATTAAGGAGTGTTCTACAATTTTGTAAAATAGGCCAGCACTAAAATTAAAAGATCGAGGGCACTTCTTTATTCCTTAGACTATTAGTAGTTCTCATTTTAATAAGACTTTATATGATTTAGGAGTAAATATTAATTTGATACCTTTTTCTATTTTCTAAAAATTATAGCATAGTGGACCAAAGCCTACCATTATATCCCTTTAGTTGGTATCTAGGTTTATCAAACATCCAAGAGGTGCAGTGGAGGATGTACTGTAAAGGTTGACAAGTTTATTTTTCATGTAAACTTTATCTTTTTGGACATAAAGGGGGATTGTGAGGTATCTCTTATTTTAGGGAGATCTTTTCTAGCTACTAGCAGAGCATTAATTGATGCATAAAAAGACAACTAATCCTAGAATGCAAGATGAACAAGTCACCTTTAATATTTTTGAAACCATTCAATATCCCCCTTAGATGATGGTACTTGTTTCACAATAGATACTCTTAACTATAAAGTTAAAAAGTTCTTTCAAGAAGATAGATTGGTGGACTTACTTAAAGCTTGCATTTTCTTAACACTCTTGGACTTACTTAAAGTTGATTGGAGGCAAATCCACCATGCTTGAGAACTAGAGAACCAAAAGCTGCAATTCTTAACAAACCCTAACTTTTCACTTAAACCCTTCAATTATGGAGCCCCTTACAATTGAATTGAAACCTTTCCTTTCTCATTTAAAATATGCATTTTTAAAATGTTCTTCCTATTTACTTATGATTATTTCTTCTTCTTTGATTGATTTGACGAAGGAGAAACTTTTTAGAGTTTTGAAGGAACATAAGAAAGCCTAATGATTGACAATAGCTAACATCAAGGGAATTAACCTTTTAATATGCATGCATAAAATTCTCATGAAGAAGGGTTAACCTCAAAGAACTTTAGACCTAAGCATGCAAGATACGGTAAAGGTTAAGGTGATTAAATTACTGGATGCAGGTATAATTTATCCTAATTCTAATAGTTCATGAAAATGTCCAATTCAAGTAGTACCCAAAAAGGGAGGTATGATTGTTGTCAAAAATGATCAAAATGAACTGTTTCTTACTAGGACTGACTAGTTGGTGAGTTTGTATGGATTATAAAAAGTTTAATTATGTCACTAGAAAAGATCATTTTCCTTTACTTTTTATTGATCAAATGATAGAGTGACTCACAAATCATGAATTATGCTACACCAAAGGATTAAGAAAAAATTACCTTCACTTCCCCTTATGACACTTTTACATACAAAAAGAATGTCTTTCGGTTTGCATAGTGCACCTGCCATTCATTCTCTAAAGATTATGTTGGCAATGGCCTTGTTAGATTGGAATCAACAGTTGATAAGGTTGCCGATTGCTGTAGTTTTAGGTTAATGTCCATTGAAACCTTCACTCGTGAGATTAAATCCATATTCCTGTTGCCAAAGGGAGTGAAACTTTTTCAGCCTTTGAAAATAGTTAAAACATGTACTTCAAGGCTCTCTATTTTGGAAGCATTGCCTTTGACTCTGTAATTTCAAAATTCACTAGCCTTACTAGTTGTCTTGCCCAACACCATTAAAATGGTATTATATCCCTATTTTGTTTGGCATCATATTTACAACATTATGAGTTCTAGACAAAAAATGGAAAGCAAAGAATAAAGAAATGATTTTATTATGAACAATAAGTCTTGAAATCCATAACTAAGATCTCATTACAAATTGAAAAAAATAAAAGAGATAGCAAACACATAATAAAACGGAGGCCAATGGCCACATAGCCAAATCTCAAGCAAGTCCAAGTCCAAGTCCAAGCCTAAGCTCATCCTTCCTTCATGTCAATCCTACTTAGCCCAAATTAAGGCCAGCCTCCAAGTATCTTGAAGAAACCTATAAAACCCAAGATCTCTAACCAAAGCCTAAATTTAGTATATAACTAAATGATAGAGAAACCCTTATAAGGAGCCAAAGAGATTATCCATAACTAAGTTGGAAGAAATCATTACAACCTTTGATCTTATCATCAATCAACCAATTACAAACTAATACTATTTAGGACAGCAAAATGGGGCAACAGAAGGGATAGCGGAGAGGCTTTGAAAAGGCAACATTCTTTTTTATAAGAAGGAACAACAGAAGCACATCAACAAAAAAGAAACATTGGACTTCCACTCATCATCAACTTAATCAATGAATACAAACCAATAACCAAGAGCTTTAATTAAAGCATATAAACATTCTTATTGACAATGATTGTCAAAAGTTCACCTTTGAACTAGTAAATAATCACGTGAGAGAAAAAGGCAAATCAATCAAGGAGCAGTAACATTTCCCCATCAAATACTCAACCAAAAAGCAACAAAATAGAAAATTTTATGTCAAAAAAGCATTTTTTTTATCAATTAATGTTTATGGAAGGTCAACAAAGGGCTAGCAAACAATAACTTTCACAGTAGTTGGGAGCCATATATTTATTAAAGCCAGCATTGGACAATGATAGGAACACATAAAAAATAGGAAAAGTAGTAAAAGAAAGAAGACTACTTAGCTTAATTTATGCCATTGGTGGAGAAGCAAGAAGGCCACATGCATTCTGTGTGGCTAGCCACATATTATATTGCAATCATTGCCATCAACAAGAATGAAATAGTCAAACAAAAAGTTAGTATTTCTCTCAAGCATTTTATGTACCAATACTTGTGCTCGTCATGTGTTTGGAACAAAAAGTGCAATTAAAAATAATAAAGTGATAATAGCTACATGTTCGATTTGTATCACCCATCTTTCCTATCATTTACGCTTTATCACTGCATATTTAGCTAGTTTCTATTTTTTCCTAATACTTTACTTACCTATTATTACCTGTCATCATTTATCTTGGTCTAATGTTTTAACAATTATTGATATTTTATGCTTTACCAATTATATTTTTATTGTTAGATTAATTAATATGAGTGGCCCTTGTTATTTAAAGTATGACCCAATATGATGGTCGGTTGGACATAATGGCAATTTGGGTCACTGGGTTTAATGATGAGAACCATGGAGATGATGGGTGGAAGGCTTCAATAGATGC
>JAHOYR010005849.1:226240-300592 GCA_023213295.1 Bruguiera hainesii | reverse complement strand
ATAATTGTTATCGGAAAAGAGGGATAATTCCTAATTAAATCATAAACGTTGCGTAACGTTTTAATTAGGATATTAATTCCTTAATTAATGATTTAATTAGGGTATTAATTCCTAATTAATGATAACGATTTAATTAGGGTATTAATTCCTAATTAATGATAACCATTATGGAAGGGATATAAATGTTATCATTAAGTTTTCCCATAAGTCTCTCAGCCATTAGAGAAATCAGAAAAGGAAAGGGAAGAGTCGGAGAAAATTGAGAGAGAGAGAGAGAGACCGAAAAGGCAGGTAGACGCGTAAGGAAAGAATCAGAAAAGGAAAGGCGATATCTTCTGAGACACGGATCGGTAAAGAGATATTCATCTCTGCGAAGGAACCGACATGGATAACGGTACGTCGATTCCTTACAATTCATTTACTAGTATTCGCTTAAAGAAAGATCTTGTATTGTGAAAATTGAATTTTCGCGAATAGAAAATTCAGGAAAGTATCATTTTAATTATAGTTTAATATTCAACAATTGGTATCAGAGCTGGTTTTTGCGAATACTGCGTTGTTGTTTTCATTTTTCTATTGTGTCGGAAGGAACGGGGCACGAAAGAAAGCGGTCGGCATAGCCAGGACCCAAATCGATTCGGGTACGGCGAAAGGAACCCCGGTGAGCGTTGTGTTACTGTGCGTCGCCGGGGAAGCCCGACCGAGGCCGAAGGGGCCACCGGCGAGCGCGACTCGAACGAGGCCGAAAGGGCCACCAGCGAGCGCGACCCGACCGAGGCCGAAAGGGCCACCGGCAACCCAATCCGACCGAGGCCGAAAGGGCCACCGACGAACGCGAGGCGACTGGGGCCGAAGGGGTCACCGGCGAGCTCGAGGCGACCGGGGCTGAAGGGGTCACCGGCGAGCTCGAGGCGACCGGGGCTGAAGGGGCCACCGGAGAAGCGCGACTCGACCGAGGCCGAAAGGGCCACCGGCGAGCGCAACCTGACCGAGGCCGAAAGGGCCACCGGCAACCCGATCTGACCGAGGCTGAAAGGGCCACCGACGAACGCGAGGCGACCGGGGCCGAAGGGGTCACCGGCGAGCGCGAGCCGACCGGGGCCGAAGGGGCCACCGGAGAAGCGCGACCCGACCGGGGCCGAGGGGCCACCGGCGAGCGCACGTGGCCGAGACCCGATCGGCCTGCTGGGCACGGCAGAGGCCCGGCTGAGCTGGATCCGGGCGGTGCCGGCAGGGTTGGCCGGCGTGAAAGGAGCTCCGGCCAGAATCTGCGCTGCCGGAGACTGTTGGCCGGAATAGTGCGCCGGCCACTGGATCCTATGTCGCTCACGGTTGTCGTTTGTATCGCAGGTGGGTATCGGCATAAGGCATAAGCCGACTATGGGGAAAAATGCGTTGCTAGTGTATTGGCCTGTGTCAACTCCCACAGAATGGAAAATTAAAATTTTGAAAACTTGTTAGTCACCAAAGTGGCCTAGTTTGAAAAATTTAAATGATCGTAAATTTCAAATTGTTCATTTTGATGCTAATAAAAGGTTGTACATGAACAATTGAAGTTATTAATTATAAAGTTAGGAGATCATCCAAAGATGGATCATTGCCTATAATTAATAACACTAAAGGGGATTGATTGATATACTGAGTAAACATGATTGTATATCCAAAGATAACATTCATGTTTCACTCTAGTATGATTGATTGATCTATTAAAGTATATCTAATTAGCATTGTTATTGATTAGAGTCATGTATTTAAGGATCACCCAAAGGTGGACTTAAATACATAGTCAAAGTTTGTAATGTATGTATCTGAATCCATCAAAGTTTGCTCAAAATATTAATGTGTAAATTTGGATCATGTTTGCAGCCTTCAACAACGTTTTCGCCTTAGGCAATGCAATGATCAAATTCAATGGGCTGAACTATGCAGAATGGTCTGAGCATATTCAGTTTCATTTGGGCGTTTTGGGCTTAGACCTAGCGGTCATTACGGATAAAAGGCCTGCAGCCATTACAGAGACCAGTACAGAATCCGATAAGTCTTTTCATGAGGCTTGGGTATGGTCCAATAGGCTGAGTCTGAATTTGATGCGAATGACGATGGCTGAAAATGTCAAGCCATCAATGCCTAAGACCAAAAATGCAAGGGAATTTATGGTGAGAATTAAAGAATATTCTTAGTCAGACATAGCTGACAAATCCATCGTAGGAACCCTAATGAGTGAGCTAACGACCAAGAAATTTGATTGGTCACAGCCCATTCATGATCATGTGACAAGTATGGCTAACCTAGCAGCAAAATTAAGAACGATGGGAATGGATGTGAGTGAATCCTTTTTGGTTCAATTCTTCATCAACTCACTGCCTCCTGAATTTGGCCAGTTCCAAGTGAATTACAACACTATTAAAGAGAAATGGAACTTTCAAGAAATTAAGGCCATGCTGGTTCAGGAAGAAGGGAGATTAAAGAAGATGAGGGATCACTCCATTCATCTCACTGTTCGCAATGATGCTAGCAGTAGTAAGTCTAAACCATACCGGAAGGGTAAGAAGAAGGACAAGGCCTCTATAAAAGTCACAGGAGGTCAGATCCAAAAGGATTAGAAATGCTTCTTTTGTAAAAGGATGGGTCACTTCAAGAAGGATTGCCCAAAAAGGAAAGCTTGGTTCGAAAAGAAAGGTATGTACTGTATATCAGTATGTTTTGAATCAAACGTAATTGAAGTACCCAACAATACTTGGTGGTTAGACTCTGGAGCTACTACTCATGTGTCACATATTATGCAGGGATTCCTTTCAATCCAGCCCATAACAGGAACTGAGAAGTTCCTTTACATGGGAAACAGAATGAAGGCTCGAATAGCAGGAATTGGGACGTACAGATTGATCTTGGACACTAAGTGTCAACTGGATCTAGAAAAGTGTCTCTATGTTCCTGAATGTGCTAGAAATTTGATTTCTGTTGCAAAGTTGGATAAAGAAGGATTTAATTTCAAGATTGGAAACGGTGCATTTTCATTGTATAGACATTCGTACTATTATGGATCTGGTACTTTGGTTGATGATTTGTATCGTCTTAATCTTGATGCTATGTATGCTGATTCTCTATTTCTTGTTGAGCATAGTATAGGTAACAAACGTAATATGCATAATGATAGTTATGCTTTCTTATGGCATCAAAGATTGGGTCATATATCTAAAGAAAGGATATTGAGGTTGGTAAAAACTGCTATCCTACCTCAATTGGATTTTGCTGATTGGGAAGTGTGTGTTGATTGTATAAAAAGAAAACAAACAAGACACACATCAAAGAACCCAGCCATGAGAAGTAGTGAGCCTTTAGAATTAATACACACTGATATATGTGGCCCTTTTGATATTCCCACATGGGGTGGTGAGAAATATTTCATCACATTTATAAATGACTACTCACGGTACTGTTACTTATATCTACTGCATGAAAAGTCTCAGTCAGTAAACACCCTAGAGGTGTTTATTAACGAAGTGGAAAGGCAGTTAGATAGAAAAGTAAAAGTGATTAAGTCAGACAGGGGTGGTGAATATTATGGAAAATTCAATGAAAGTGGACAATGTCCTGGTCCATTTGCAAAGTTTCTTGAAAGTCGAGGCATATGTGCACAGTACACAATGCCTGGTACACCACAACAGAATGGTGTAGCGGAAAGGCGGAATCATACACTTATGGATATGGTTAGGAGTATGTTGAGTTATAGTACTGTACCTTTATCCTTGTGGATGCATGCATTAAGGACTGCTGCATATCTGCTGAACAGGGTTCCTAGTAAGGCTGTCCCTAAAACTCCCTACGAGTTATGGACAGGTAGGAAACCCAGTTTAAGACACCTTCACGTTTGGGGTTGTTCAGCAGAAGTAAGGATATATAATCCACATGAAGGAAAGCTTGATGCAAGAACCATTAGTGGTCACTTCATTGGCTATCCTGAAAAGTCTAAAGGGTACAGGTTCTATTGCCCTAACCATAGCACTAGAATAGTTGAGTCTGGTAATGCTCGGTTCATTGAAAATGGTCAGTTCAGTGGGAGTGGGGAATCACGAAAAGTGGATATTACAGAATTGCAAAATGAAAGATCCACACTGAGTACTCCTACTCAAGTTGGTATCCCCACACCCAGTGTTTCTACTCAAGTTGTTGTTCCTTTTGTTGCATCACAGTCACGTGACTTGCAAGGACAACAAATTGATACACGAAACACGCAAAGTGAGCACATAAGAGATGAACCAAGTGATAATGTACAAATTTCGAATGAACAAGCGATGCCACAAGATATAGCATTACAGAGGTCTACAAGACAGAAAAGGCCAGCTGTATCGAATGATTATGTGGTTTACTCGCTTGAGCATGAATCGGAATTAAGCATTGATAAAGATCCAGTCTCATTTAATCAAGCCATGGATTGTAATGATTCTGAAAAGTGGTTGAATGCCATGAAGGAAGAGTTGAAATCGATGGATGTAAATCAAGTCTGGGAACTAGTAGAGTTGCCTGAAGGATCAAAACGAGTTGGCTGTAAATGGGTCTTCAAGACCAAGCGAAACTCAAAAGGTAACATCGAAAGGTACAAAGCCAGACTTGTTGCCAAAGGTTACACTCAAAAGGATGACATTGACTATAAGGAGACTTTCTCTCTAGTATCTAAGAAAGACTCCTTAAGAATCATTATGGCTTTGGTGGCTCAATATGACCTAGAGCTCCACCAAATGGATGTAAAGACCGCCTTTCTGAATGGAGACTTAGAAGAGGAAGTATATATGGACCAACCTGAAGGTTTCATAACCACAGGGCAGGAAAGTTTGGTGTGTAAATTAAAGAAATCGATATATGGACTGAAACAAGCTTCCCGACAATGGTATATTAAGTTTAATGATACCATTATGTCACATGGTTTTGTAGAGAACACCGTTGATCGGTGTATCTATATGAAGGTCAGCAGGAGCAAGTTCATTATATTAGTCCTATATGTCGATGACATCCTATTGGCTGCTAATGACATGAGTTTGTTACATGATGTTAAGAAATTTCTCTCTGAAACTTTTGAAATGAAAGATATGAATGAGGCATCCTATGTGATAGGAATAGAGATATTCTGTGACAGATCACAAGGATTGTTGGGATTGTCTCAGAAAGGCTATATCAATAAAGTCTTAGAGAGATTTAGAATGGAAAATTGCTCTACAGGAATAGTTCCAATTCAGAAAGGGGACAAGTTCAGTGAATTGCAATGTCCAAAGAATGATTTGGAACGAAAATCAATGGAATCCATTCCCTATGCATCATTGGTTGGAAGTTTGATGTATGCTCAAACATGCACTCGGCCAGACATTAGTTTCGCTGTTGGAATGCTGGGCCGATATCAAAGTAATCCTGGAATAGATCATTGGAAAGCTGGAAAGAAAGTACTTAGGTACTTACAAGGCACCAAGAATCACATGCTTACTTATAAAAGATCAAGTCATCTTGAAATAGTAGGCTACTCGGATTCAGATTATGCTGGATGTGTAGACTCGAGGAAATCTACATTTGGTTACCTGCTCCTCCTGGCTGGAGGAGCAGTTTCCTGGAAAAGTGGGAAGTAGTCTGTCATTGCTACTTCCACTATGGAAGCTGAATTTGTAGCATGCTTTGAGGCTACTGTTCATGCATTATGGTTGCGGAATTTAATCTTAAGACTTGGTTTGGTCGACAGTATAGAAAAGCCGTTAAGAATTTATTGTGATAATTCCGCAGCTATTTTCTTCTCTAAGAATGATAGGTATTCTAAAGGTGCGAAACATATGGATTTGAAATATCTATCTGTTAAGGAAGAAGTGCAAAACCGTAGAGTGTCAATTGAGCACATTGGTACTGAATTGATGATAGCGGACCCATTAACTAAAGGTTTGCCACTGAAAACATTTACTGGACATGTTGAAGGGATGGGCATTTTAGATAGGTCCGCATTCTCTTGAAGGCCAATATTATGTATTGCTCATATTAATGTAACACTCGTGAATTCAATTAAAGTCATGGTTTTGTTTACGCTCTGTTATCTCCATTTGGTTGTATACAATTACAGTTGTGAGATAACTAGTGGCATGTCCGGAAATGAAAATTAAAGTTTCAACGTTCCTCAGTTAGGTTATTATGAATTATAATGATCATGTGATACATGGAAGGAATCATGTCGCCAAAGGACATGCGACCGCCATGATCCAATCATTTTAATTCAATTAAGTATTGTGGTTTGATGATCTTTAAGGATTGTGCGCACTTATTTGTTGTTGATTCATCAAATCATAACAAGAGCCAAGTGGGAGATTGTTAGATTAATTAACATGAGTGGCCCTTGTTATTTAAAGTATGACCCAATATAAAAGGTCCAATATGATGGTCGGTTGGACATAATGGCAATTTGGGTCACTGGGTTTAAAATCCCTCCACTCTCCCTATTTAAAGATAATTGTTACAGGAAAAAGATAACGATTACGGGTAGGATAATTGTTATCGGAAAAGAGGGATAATTCCTAATTAAATCATAAACATTGCGGAAGGAAAAGGTAACGTTTTAATTAGGATATTAATTCCTTAATTAATGATTTAATTAGGGTATTAATTCCTAATTAATGATAACGATTTAATTAGGGTATTAATTCCTAATTAATGATAACCATTATGGAAGGGATATAAACGTTATCATTAAGTTTTCCCGTAAGTCTCTCAACCATTAGAGAAATCAGAAAAGGAAAGGGAAGAGTCGGAGAAAATTGAGAGAGAGAGAGACCGAAAAGGCAGGTAGACTCGTAAGGAAAGAATCAGAAAAGGAAAGGCGATATCTTCTCAGACATGGATCGGTAAAGAGATATTCATCTCTGCGAAGGAACCGACATGGATAACGGTACGTCGATTCCTTACAATTCATTTGCTAGTATTCGCTTAAAGAAAGATCCTGTATTGTGGAAATTGAATTTTCGCGAATAGAAAATTCAGGAAAGTATCATTTTAATTATAGTTTAATATTCAACATTTATCTCTTACTTTATGCTTCATCAATTTATATTGTCATGTCTTATTGTATTTTACACTTGTATCCTTTTCAAAGCTCTTTAGTAAGAAAGATCACCATAAAACATATCAACATTCTCAAATTTTCTTTCAAGGGATCTTTGGCAGAAGTTACCCGTAACCCTAACTCAATTTATTGAGGCACAAGATGATGGAAGCTGTATTGTACCAGCCCAAATCAACAAGGGAGTTGATGCTTTGCAAAACCTTGGAGGACCAATGACAAAGGCAAGGTCAAAGAAAATAAAGGAAGCTCTCAACTTGTTGTGCAACATTTACCATCAGGAAGTTGTTAGGTACAAGTTAAGGATAATTGAGGCTTCGCCAAGGCTTGTGAATATGTCATTTGTGGAGGAATTCAAGAACCATGACCTTGGGAAGGAAGTTGGATTTAGGATCCCATGTTTGGGCATTTAAATGGGTTATTTTCATGGGTTATTATTATTATTTAGTGGGTTAGACCAATTTCCTTAATAAGCTCATCTTATTAGCATATAAAAAGGGGTGGCTAGCAAGTTGGACGAATTTCCTTAATAAGCCCATCTTATTAGCATATAACAAGGGTGGCTGGTAGATTGGACAAATTTCCTTAACAAGCCCATCTTATTAGCTAGGGTTTAGGGGGAGCTAGCATATAAAAAGGGTGGTTAGAGGGGAGGACGGCAGAAGATGAATGTATGAGCTATTTTCTCTAGTTCTTTGAGAACTAATTCTGAACTTTCATACTTAAGTGTGTTGGTTCAATAGACTTATCTTCTTCAACGTTTTTATTGTTGGGAGTGGCATCTAAATCTTATAGTTCTGGTTCTTGGTTGTTTATAATCATTAGGTCAGAACTCCAAAATCCCTTAACCTTTGTTAGAACGATCCTATACCAACATTGGTGTTGGGTTCCGTTTACAAATAATCAGAGTTCATATCATTTGGTATCAGAGCCTTAGCTCTAACTCAAGTTAGTTATACTTTTGTTATCATCTCTTTCGTGTATTGTTCATTGTTGATTGAATAATCGAAAAGAGAAACAAAAAAAACACAAAGAAAACAAAAACAAAAACAAAAAATCGTGTATTTCGTGGGTTTCTCTTCTGATATTTGTTTCTTCTACAGAAGTACCCATTAGTAAACCCAAAAAAAAAAAAACGGGTTCATTGCTCAATTGGTCATTTACTCAATTGGTCATTTACTCAATTATATTCGAAACTGATTGTTATCCGATTGCACTGCTCATACCATTGAGTTCCTTGTCATTCTGTTTGCTTTATTGCCCATTTTTTTTTGCTGTGTCACTTCTCTAAAGAGGTAGGTCTAAGATTGATATATTCAAGTTCTGTTTGTTTTGAATTTAGTTTGCTTGGAACTATTGAAAGAGCTCTTAAAGTCTTGCAATTCATTGTGTGAAACACGAGAGTTGAGGACTACTATAGTTGAGTGGAGAGCAAACACGCCAGGGAGTGAGTTTTGTGAGGTATATTCTTTCTTTACTAACAATCTGATATACATAATGTCCAATGCTAAAGAAAGCAGTTTCCCACATGGAGAAGAGGAAGTAGTTGTTCCAGATTTCAAATTGCTTATGAAATCCTTAGAGCAGAAGTTTGATAGGATTGACCAAATGTTTTGGGAAGTTCAAGACAGGATGGATAAAATAGAAAGGGAATCGAGTGTCAATCCTAAGAGGCCAGCTAGGAGGGTCACGAAGGAGTAGTTTGAACATGACTTTGGTGAAGATGGTGATGATTATTGTGATGATGGTGATAATGCTAATAGAAACTTTAGAGGTGGTTTTAGAGGAGGACGTGGTAATAGGAATGGTAGAGGAGTAAGAGGCAATGGAAATGTTCATGATAGGTACAATGGAGGTTGGGATAACAGAAATAGAGTGGAGGAAGGAGTAGACAAAAATCTTAGTAGTATTAAAATGAAAATACCTTCTTTCCAAGGGAAAGCTGACCCTGATGTCTATTTGGATTGGGAACGAAGGGTAGAATTAATATATGAGTGCCACAACTTCTCTGAGGAGAAGAAGGTGAAGTTAGCTATGGCAGAGTTCACTGATTATGCTGTAGTATGGTGGGACCACCAGGAGAAGAAATTTTAAGAGAACCATAGAAACTTGGAATGAGTTGAAGACTGTGATGAGAAGGAGATTTGTTCCCAGCTCTTATTATAGGGATTTGTATAACAAGTTGCAAAGCCTTACACAAGGTTCCAAGAGTATGGAAGAGTATCATAAGGAGATGGAAATTGCTATGGTTAGGGCAAATGTAATGGAGGATAAGGAGGCAACCATGGCTAGGTTCCTCCAAGGGTTGAATAGAAGCATAGCTGATGTGGTAGAACTGCAACACTATGTAGAGCTTGAAGACATGGTACACATTGCCATGAAAGTTGAGAGGCAACTTAAGGGAAGGAGCACTTCTAGATATAATCAGAACTTAGGTTTATCTATTTGGAAGTCAAACTGGGGGAAGAAGGAAGAGAAGATGACTTCTAAGCTTAAAACCAATTCACATAGACCTCAGACTAGTGGGGGCAGCCTGGAAAGGGGAAAATCTGAAGAAAAACTTGAGGGCACCCAAGGAAAAACTAGATACATCAAATGCTTTAGATGTCTGGGTAAGGGTCATGTGGCTTCATAATGTCCTAATAAGAGAACCATATACCTTAAGGAGAATGGTGACTATTTGTCTGGCAATGATGCTAGTGATAAAGACCAAATGCCACCACTAGAGGATGCTAGTGATGTTGATGAAGGGATAGAGTATCCAGAGCATGGTGGACGACTTTTAGTATTAAGGAGAGCCCTTAGTGTGCAGGTTAAGGAGGAGGACGACATTGAGATGCAGCGGGAAAATATTTTCCATACTTGATGTTTAGTTCAAGATAGACTCTGTTGCTTGATCATCGATGGCAGTAGTTGCACTAATGTAGCAAGTACAAAGTTGGTGAACAAATTAAACTTGCCTACAACCAAACACCCTAGACCGTATAATTTGCAATGGTTGAATGACAGTGGAGTGGTGAAAGTGATAAACAAGTTGTGGTTCCATTTTCCATTGGTAGATATAAGGATGAGCTATTTTGTGATGTTCTACCTATGCAAGCCGGGCATTTGTTATTGGGCCGTCCTTGGCAATTTGATAGAAAAGTTTTGCATGATGGTTACAAGAATCGTTATTCTTTCACCATGGATGGAAAATCATTTACACTTGTTCCATTGACTCCAAAACAGGTATATGAAGACCAAGTGAGACTTTATGAAAGTGAGCAGAAGAGGAGGAGCAAAAAGAAAGAGAGAGTCAAGAGAAAAGAAAGTGAGGGAGAGAAAAAGAAGATAAATGCATTTGAGAGTGCTAAGTACAAGAGTGGTCAAGTTCACAAGAGTGAAGATGAAAGAAAACAAGTGAGTGTGTTTGCAAAAGTAGCAGATGTTAGGGTTGCCTTCCAAGCTAGGCAACAAATGATCTTAATCCTTTACAAGGATTCTTATTTCTCTAACACTAACCTTGATTCATCTTTGCCTAGTACTATTTCATCTTTGTTGCAGGATTATAATGATGGATTCCCCAAGGAGATCCTAGATGGTTTGCCACCAAGGAGAGGGATTGAAGATCATACTGATCTTATTCCTAGAGCTCCCATTCCCAATAAGCCAGCATACAAAAGTAATCCTGAGGAGACAAAGGAGCTTCATAGGCAAGTTGATGAGTTGATGAAGAAGGGACGTGTAAGGGAGAGCATGAGTCTATGTGCAGTGCCGAAGAGTATTGTGTCAGACCGTGATGCAAAATTTTTGAGCCATTTTTGGAAAACATTGTGGGGTGCTGATTTGAGGACAAATCATTTTGAGGAGAGCGGGAATGATAGAAGTCATATTGTACCAGCCCAAATCAACAAGGGAGTTGATGCTTTGCAAAACCTTGGAGGACCAATGACAAGGGCAAGGTCAAAGAAAATAAAGGAAGCTCTCAACAACTCGTGCGACATTTACCATTAGGAAGTTGTTAGGTACGAGTTAAGGCTTGTGAATGTGTCATCTGTGGAGGAATTCAAGAACCATGACCTTGGGAAGGAAGTTGGATTTAGGATCCCATGTTTGGGCATTTAAATGGGTTATTTTCATGGGTTATTATTATTATTTAGTGGGTTGGACCAATTTCCTTAATAAGCTAATCTTATTAGCATATAAAAAGGGGTGGTTGGCAAGTTGGACGAATTTCTTTAATAAGCCCATCTTATTAGCATATAACAAGGGTGGCTGGTAAATTGGACGAATTTCCTTAACAAGCCCATCTTATTAGCTAGGGTTTAGGGGGAGCTAGCATATAAAAAGGGTGGTTAGAGGGGAGGACGGCAGAAGATGAATGTATGAGCTATTTTCTCTGGTTCTTTGAGAACTAATTCTGAACTTTCATACTTAAGTTTGTTGGTTCAATAGACTTATCTTCTTCAACGTTTTTGTTGTTGGGAGTGGCGTCTGAATCTTATAGTTTTGGTTCTTGGTTGTTTATAATCATTGGGTCAGAACTCCAAAATCCCTTAACCTTTGTTAGAACGATCCTATACCAACATTGGTGTTGGGTTCCGTTTACAAATAATCGGAGTTCATATCACAAGACCTCCATAAAAGTGTCCCACAAATTTTCTTGAAGCCTAATCTCATTCCTTATTGCATCAACATTTCATAAATCCTATTATGTGCTCAAGACAAAAAGTTCTTAAACTACTTGTCATCAAAGGTAAACAAATAAAATATTAAAACAAGAAGAAGAATGAAAATATAATGAATGTTATAGTACTAATACTATCATTTATAACAAGCATCTAGGTAAGTCTTGATTTCCATTAGGCATAATAGTATTCCTGAATCTTAAAGAATCCTAATAATGCAAATCAAGTTCCACTAGTTCAAAGACCAATGTAGTTCTCTGAATCAATAGTTAAAGTGTTCCACCTATATCCATCCATATCTTAAAAGGTTGGTGGCAACTCCAATATCCTAAAATTGATTTGACATGGTGAAATCTCGAATTGATCTAAGCATTACATGAGCCAAATGAGTAGTGAGGGAAAATTGAGTAGAGCACTTGCTGGCTTGGTTTGCCCCATCCACTAGTAATTTGTTGTTTTGACATTACAACAATTACTACCAACTTCTCACCAACTGGTCATCCATAAAGCCCTACATCAAACACCATTTCCTCTCATGTCTAGTTGCAACAGTTTGGAAACTCCATTGTGAATTTGTTAAGAGTAGGATACTCTAACTTGATTTTATTTTTATACTTACAGTTATTACTTCCTGCTTAATGTTTTACTTATTTATCCATATTATTCAAGAGTGTCATGTAGTCTTATCCTATCATGTGCATTTACCCTTCACACATACTCATAAAAGCCTTAGCACCTGACTTATACCTTTTAAATTAGGAAAGATATGGTAAGGAATCCCTTAGTAGCCTTTTGCATCCATATGGGATTTTTGAGATTTCTCTCTTAGATTAATTACTCCTATAACTTGTGAAGGTGAGAAAAAGAGGATCTGGGACATTTTATCCCAACTATATATATTTAAACCACACTTCTTTATTGTTAAGCTAGTATTATTGTCCTCCCCTTCAAATTGATCCCCTAGGATAGGGAATTATAAGGATAATTCCTACCTGTATTACACATGGTAGAATTGCATCATGCATTTGCTCTTTTATTTTAGTGTTTATTGCACTTCTTCTATCATTAATTTTGTATTTATCCTAATATGTTTCTTTTTTGTTTTCCTTTACATTTGACATGACATGACATTCCATTACATACATTTGGGGCATCATTTGCTTTGTCTCTATATTGGCTTCAAGATAATTGAAGAGGAAACATTGCCCATGGTCATGATGAGATCAGAGGATATCTAGAGGTAGACTAGAGGCTATCCACCTTTAGGCTTACCTTTGCAATTAGAGCATTTCAATCTTAAGTGGCCTAATCTTTCTCCTTTTGAGTAGTAGTGGCATAGTTGGTCAATTCCCATAAAGCAAACGTTCTAGAGTATTTATGGAGATATTAGGCATCTCTTGAACATAGATGTTTAGCCAGCCATCTTGCAAGCAACTATTAAGTTTTGAGATCTTTCACTTTGATGTTTTGTACTTCCTTCAATAAATATGGTCCTTATGTTAGAAAAAGTAAAAATATTGTTGAATTTACACATTCCTTTAGATGTAGATATTTACATCCCCTAAGGTAAAAATAGGGTATGTAATGAAGTTATCAACTTTGAACAAAATTAAAAGGGATAAGATCTCTAATCAAGTCATATATAAGGACCAATTTAATAGGAACTTAGTCTTGCTATATGTATGGATCATAAACCACATCGAATGCTTAGAGGACAGGTTCTCTCTATAGTCCAAAATGTTTGATAATTCTCTTACTAACTTTTACAAAAGTCATTAGTTGAGCTTAGATAAAATTTTGAAATGAGAAGCTATCTTTGAAGACAAAGAACAATTCTAGTAGCTAGTTAGGTGGGTATAGCATACTCCTATCATGTATAGATATGGAGAGTATCATTGGGTCCTAATGGTAGGCTTGAATGGAGTTGTCAATTATGCCTTAGCTTTAGTTGTAGTGCAAACATACATTATAAGGTTCACTTTTATCACATATGGTATTGACATGATATGATTTGATTATCATGATCTGAATAGCCATGATCAACTTTAACAAGGAGTCCAAATATGGAATCACATCTACATAATTTCCAATGGGCTTAGGGTTTGTACTTGTACACCTGACTGTGAACGATGGCATAAAGTTTGAGGTCTTGAGATTTATGTCCTTGAAAAAACACTAACTTGTTCTTTTGACAAGAAGGAAAAAAATAGAATACAAGCAAGAGTAAAGTGTATTGCCATAAAAAAATAATGATGACACCTTAAAAAACGAGAAGCTCCACAACAAATTGGGAAGGGTCAAGTGAGCCTACCATGAATTGCACAATCAATAGGGAAGTAATGATCATTTATTGGCCATAAAATGTCTCACCAAAGAGCTTAAGCAGTCTAAGAAAAGGAATGATGACACAGCTTCCCAATTTAGAAGAGCCAATAAAAGGATGAAGGAAATGAGTGCTATAACATAGAATTCCAATCAAATACAAGCCTTGTTTCCTTCTTAAAACCAAGTAGAGATCTTCCAACAAACAACTCCTTAGTCTAAGGACAGTTAAATAAGTTTGAGGTTAGAAATGTTGAATTATCTATTGTGAATCAAAATTACAATTTGACACTTTCGTGGGTTAATGAGCTCATAATTATGAATCAAAATCTTTGAGATCAAGTGGATGAGCATGACACCTAAATCCAATGGTTAATCAAGTTTAATGCAGCAAGAGAAGTTCAAATTAGAGATGCAAGCCAATAAATCTAATAGATAACTAAGAAAGTTTGTCTTATGGCACCCAAGGAGAGAGCATTAAAAATAGAAATTGTCCTTTTGAATCCTAATAAAGAGCATCTTGTCCACTTCCTTGACAAATCATACCATCAATACAACTTCATCAATCATTTCTTTTAGAAGCCTATCAATAGCTATCATTTAGGCACCAAACATTTGGTATCTTACTCCCAATTATTCAACACTGGATAATGTAAGCAATACACTACTACTTAATTAATTAAAAGCATTAATATAATTAGGGCAAAAGTTGAATTTTGATTTTGCAATAAATAAAATAACAAACCAATCAAACAAAATAAATTATAGAAAGATCAAATACAAAAGTTTAGTTCCATGTTCATTTGTAATTATGATATTCAATGATTTTGATTACCCATAATGTTGTCTTAATTTTAGTGGAATTATTAACTCTAGATAACAAACAAGCTTCCTTTCTCAAATTTTTGCTTAGATATTCAATAAACAAAACAAGTTTTTTACTTAAACTCTAACCATTATACCCCTAGAATAAGCTTTTAGAGTAATATACTAGTAGCCTTAAGAACTAGGAAAATAGGTTAATACAAGCAACAATCATACAAGCTTGGATCATTTAACGTATATTGAGTTATTTATAACAATAAGATGAAAACTTGTCCATAATTCTTTGTTGTTATTTGCTACATAATGATTAGGAAAAGGGTAAAAACATATCACAATTCCTAATTCTAACAATTGATATTCATCTAATCAATTTAGTAGGCATAACCAAATTAATTGAGCAAACAATCATTCAACTATTAAATTATAATAACCTAAATAATTCCATAAAAAAAAAAAAGAAAAACATACTAGAGCAATCTCTACCATTGAAATATCAAAATTTTTGAAATTCCCTAAAATTGTTGAAGAGCCTAACTATACATGCTAAAAATGAATTCTTTCTAAAGAGATTATTTTATTCTCTAACTTTCTTTGCCTTCTTTTGCTTTCAAAAAATGGTTATTTATATCCTAAAAACATACATAATAGTCACCAGCAAACCCTAACTACTCTAAAAAAAAAAAAAACATTCCAAAAATCTTAAAGAAATCATGATCTTGTTTCCTTAATCTTCTAAAATTACTATATTGGCTTTCCAACCGATTTCAAATGAGATATAGTCAGAATTAAGGTTTGACTTCTTCATGAAAGTTGTAGTCCACCTCAGCAGCTTTCCAATGCATCAAATCTTGCCTAATACAAAGGTGCAAAACCCAAGTTATGAGCTAAAAATCGAGACTGACTCAGTCCAGCCCATAACAGATTATATAGCAAATTCTCCACTCTTTTTGAAGCATTAAACAACCAATCATGGAATGGGTCTCCCAGTAACAATTACAGGCCTAAATGTTTACTTTAATTCGCCTTTTGAATCACCTGATTTGGACAATTGAAACTTAAGTTGTGCCTATTTAAATACTTAATGGTTGGATAGGAACCCTACTCCATTTAGTATTAAACTTCAATTTTTTGCCCTATCTTGGAAGCAATGTCTCAACACCGAAACAAACTCGAATTTGAACTTTCAACCTCAAATATGTCTACTACAACTTCACTGAAGGCCACTTTTCCAATTTGGACCTTTAAGTCAATAAAAAACTTAAAACAAGCAACAAAGGTTAAAATAATAAAATGTTACCTAAGTCACAAAAAATATTCTAATTAGCTCAAATGGATATAAAAATTATTGAAAACACCTACTATACAAGCACTTTTTGTACCTTTTTTTCTATAATCAAATGACCTATAGGATGTGTATAGTGGTGGTTAATCTCTCTCTTTTGCTATGTATAATGGTTGTAAACGAATGACTTTGGCTATGAGCAATGGTTGTAACCCTTTGCCTTTTGTTATGTATAATTTATGATCTATTGTATCTTGTGGTTTTAATTGCATCCAAAGAAAACATTAAAAGAAAACATTAACCAAGGTTCACTAAAGTAAATGATGCCCATGTTTAGCATAACATTGCATAATTATGACCTAGTTAAGATACTAACCCCATATTTTTTTTCTATGTTTTGCATATTCATAACATGTCAAAATAGTTGGCAAAACATACTTATTAAAGACTTTTATAATCAAGTGATCTAGTCCATATCCCAATGAAGGGTAGTAACTATCAAATGACTTATAATCGAGTTATTCTTGTTAAGATTCCTACTTAAGAGTTCCTAAAGGGAATTGTAATGGAAAATCATGTCTATGAAGAAATGTTCTTTGCCATGATCATAAACAATTATTCTCCTTTTCTAGAAGATGGAATGGAGGATTGTTGTAGATGGCATATGACTAAAACACACCCCACCAATCCATGTAAAAGGTTTTGACAATTCTTAAAGGAAAAATTGATGATATGAGAGGTTGTCCTACCCCTCAAATAGTTTCAAGCTCTAAATCTTGATCTATAATTGCAAGAATTAAAAATGCCTCAAGTCCTCTATGGAAAAACTCTGGTGCATCCAATTACTCTTTCAAGAGTTTTACATGTTTAAGAGTTTGAAAACTTTTATTCAAAACATAAGGATATTGAGGAAGAATTCTTACAATCTTTAAAGCATATGGTTCTTGTTCCTCTAACTACCGAGTCTCTATTTCCTAGAGTCATTAACTTGTCACCAATAAACATTGCCAAAACCATCGCCTAAAATGCTTTCTTAAGGCATAAGACTCTTATGATTAGTAAGTTGTAAATTATTCTATCAATGCATTATAGGAGTAGTGATTGGCCACTAAAGTATGTAGATTAGCATCTTTCTTATCCATTCATGAATTGTTTCAACATACCCATCATGCACTTCCAAAGCTTTCCAAGGGAGGTCCTATGCCTATTTGGCTAAGAAATACACAATAAGCATGATGGTCCCTTAACCATGGGTCATACTTACATGAGGTATTAGGAGCAAAATTCATTAAGCCATTCTTATTTATACAAGTTGTTCAACCTCTTTAATCCATTACAAAAGTGAAAGGTTATCCTTAATCACACATAAGTTGCTCCCTTTGTCTTTTGTGTCTTCTATCTTTATCTAAATATATGGATTCAGGATGGAAAGACCTTACACACATATCATTATATCCAACAAATTTGCAATTTTCCTTTGAATCTTTTGGTAGATCCATAACTCTCTAGCCAACTGGTGTGATGTCAAGACTATTCTCTACACATGAAATAAGGCTAATGTTGACATTCTGCCTCTAGTTCCCTTCGAAATTACAAGTTATCATTGGGAAGGGCATATCTAGTTGAAGTATAAGATCCTACCTCTATCCTACACCTAACTCCTTTGTCATCAACTTATTTGTTGTCATGGTAAGGACGATGTTGATTTTAAAGACCTTGATTTCATTGAAGATGAGTATAATCCAAGCAATGAGAAGTAACTAACAACTTGAGGACTATCAATGTAGTATATAAGTTACTAAGGTTATAGAGATCATCGAATAGAGTGCTTTGTCCATAACATTTTGTAGTTTGAGAACTCGCATGATCCTTTCTAGAAAGGATCCTAGCTTTCTTTTCCTTTTTTTTTTTTTTTTTGCTATAATAGCATGGAGTTAGGCACTCCTACATTTTTTTGTAGCTGTTTATAAAAACCTTTCTATGAAATGTAATATTAAGATATATTAACTATAAAGATCATTTTTTATAAATGTTTTGGCAACTCACGTGTTAGACATTCCATTTGCATAACTCATATATGCATTAACCATATAACATCTTCTTTTTTTTTTTCATCACATCTTAAGCAAATATATCTTAATTAGGTTAAACAATTCGAAGTTTACAATAGGCAAGACACATAATCTTAACTCAATCTTACACACAAAGGATGGAAGATAAACTTAAAGAATTAACCACCTGCATAGATGGAATTCAAGCTTCAATCAAGGAGCTAAAGGAGCAAATGCCATAGATAACTTAAGTGTTTGTCAAAGGAAAGATAGTTATTGAAGACACAATTTCTCAAGAAACTTTATCTACCTTAGTGGGTGGACTATTTTGATTAACCCTAATGCTAGGGGCATCCTAACTACCTTTCACTTAGAATTAGCGGCACATTCTTCCTTAGGCCAAATAACAATTGCTCAATCTTTTGGCACAAAAAGTTATGTACCAAATGTTACTCTTTGCACATCACCTTATAGAAGTCATGCCTAGTAAATTCAAAATTAATCCTGAATTAAAGGGCAAAATTGCAGAAACCAATAAGCTTTGTATGAAACAGAAAGTTGATCTCTTACAAGAGAAAGGTTAGGGCCATTAAAAGGGAAGATATTTCTGGTCCCTTAAATGCATCAGATCTTTGCATCATTTAAGATGTAGTTCTTGCACTAAATTCAAGACCCTAGAATTCAAGAAGTATGATGTAACAAGATCATTAGTAGACCACCTAACCATGTATAACTCGTAATGCATTACTTTTAGGATAGCCTGACGGGTGTGACTTTCCACTAGTACATTAAATAAGATCAAAAGAACATCCAAACTTGGAAAAAAATTAGCGACTACCTTCAAAGTTAGGTTTAAATATGTCTCTAAGTTAGAACCTACCCAAATAAATCTTTAAGCTATGGAAAAAAAAAAAAAGGCCAAAAAGGACTATTAAGTGGTATACACAACGTTGGCATAACATGATTATCTAAGTTTGACCTCTATTATTGGAAAAGAAATCAATCTCCACTTTCCTTAGTATCTTGAAAGCCCCTTATTATGATATGATGATAGGAAATGCATTAAGAAGTCTCACAGATTTGATAATTATATGTGAAAGAATTAATAAGGGCATCCAAAAGGGAAAAGTCATTTATGCTTTAGCTGATTCTACACCACCTAAGAAGATTAGCATAAGCAAGAAGAAAGAAAGGGAAGCCCAAGTGACTAAATATGATAGCTAGTTAAGATCACATCCTTGTTATCCATCTTTCGACAACCCATGGGGGTATTTTAACCCTTAATATTTATATCAACCTCAAAACATGACAACCTCATTTTCATACCAAAACTCTCAACCATAACCTCCTCAACCAAATTTCCATGCATTAGCAAATCAAGTAGACACAAGAAGACAAGAAAGAAGAAGAATTGATCCTATACTAGTGTCATATTTAGAGTTATTACCTTAGCTTATTTAGAATGAATTAATAATTGTCATTACAAAGGAATGACTAAATTTGTCCTATCCAAATTGGTATGATACTAATACTAAGTGCAAGTACTATGGTGGACAAGTCAGACACTTTATTACTAATTGTTGGACCCTTAAATGCAGAGTTCAAGACTTGAGGGATGAAGTTCAAGACTTAAGGGATGAAGGATGGATTGATTTTTCAACAATCAAAAAGAAGCTTGATGGTAATACTAACCCTTTCTTTAATCATAAGGTTATGAAGCAACTTGAAAAGTACTTCAATGATGACTATTAGGAGTTGAGTTTTAGTTCCCTAGAAATATAATGGTAAAAGTTAAGTCATTAGTTTGAAAGTACCTACCATCTCAAAAGTATGTTTATTTATTGATTTTATTTGTAATTAGTTTTTTTAGTTGAATTTAAATTTTACAATCTTCTTAGTTGTCTCTTATGTCATAATGCAATTTGAAATTATTTATATAATTTTTGCCTACAAACATATTACTTGGGAGAAAGCAAATGCAATGAACTCTAATAAGAAGTTTTCTCACTCCCCCCTATACATATATGCTTGAAACAACAATGAAACTTGGGATTGCTATTTATAATATTCATCCACTAAAACATATTTTATACAATTGAGTCCATTATCTATATTTTTGTTCAATTAAAATATTCAAGTATTATATTTTTCTAACCGATCAAATACAACGATATTAACAATAAATTTAAAAATCAAAATATTGCATTTTTGCAATTTTAAAATTTTAAAATCTACTAGAGATAAATGCATTGTTAATAATTAGTTGAATTTAAATTTTGCAATTTTCCTAATTGTCTCATTTACCTCAATGTAATTTCAAATGATTTATATAATTCTTGTCTTCAAACAATTACTTAAGAAAAAGCAAAAACAATGGACTGTGATAAAAAAACTTCCCCACTCCCATCTGGAGAAATATGCTTGATACAACATTGAAGTGTTAGATTGCTATTTATAATATTCATCTATGAAAGTGTATTTTATACAATTGAGTTTATTACTTGTATTTTTGTTCAATTAAGATATTCAAATATTATATTTTTCTCACCAATCAAATGTAACGACAATAACAATAAATTAAAAAATCAAAATATTGCATTTTTGCAATTTTTAGAATTTTAAAATCTACTAGGAAAAAATGCATTGTCAATAATTTGTTGAATTTAACTTTTGCAATTTTCTTAACTGTCTTTTTTACCTTAATGCAATTTGAAATGATTTATATAATTCTTCTCTTGAAACAAATTACTTAAAAAAAAAGCGAAAGTGATGGATTCTAATAAGAAGGTTCCCTACTCCCATTTAGGGATGTATGCTTAACACAACATTAAAGGTTAGGATTGCTATTTATAATAATCATCTAATCAAGTGTATTTTATACAATTGATTTCATTACTTGTATTTTTATTTAATTAACATATTCAAATGTTATATTTTTTCACCAATCAAATGTCATGACTTTAATAATGAAGTAAAAAACCAAAACTTTGCATTTTTTGAATTTTATAATTTTAAGGTTTTCTAGGTATAAATGCATTATCAATAATCAGTTGAATTTAAATTTTACAATTTTCTTAATTGTCTCTTGTGCTATAATGCAATTTGAAATTATTTATATAATGTTTTGCTAATAAACATATTACTTGGGAAAAAGCAAATGCAATGGACTCTAATAAGAAATTTTCCCATCCCCTCTATACATATATGCTTGAAACAACAATGAAACTTGGGATTGTTATTTATAATATTCATCCACTAAAGAGTATTTTATACAATTGAGTTCATTACTTGTATTTTTGTTTAATTAAAATATTCAAATATTATATTTTTCTAACTGATAAATACAACGACATTAATAATAAATTTAAAAATCAAAATATTGCATTTTTGCACTTTTAGAATTTTAAAGTCTACTAGGGATAAATGCATTGTCAATAATCAGTTGAATTTAAATTTTGCAATTTCCTTAATTGTCTCATTTGTCTCAATCAAATTTGAAATGATTTATATAATTTTTGTTTTCAAACATATTACTTAAGAAAAAGCAAAATGAATGGACTCTAATAAGAAACTTCCCCACTCCCATCTACAGTTATATGCTTGACACAACATTGAAGTTTTAGATTGCTATTTATAATATTCATCCACTAAAGTGTATTTTATACAATTGAGTCCATTACTTGTATTTTTTATCAATTAACATATTCAAATATTATATTTTTCTCTCGAATCAAATGTATCGACATTAACAATAAATTTAAAAATCAAAATATTTCATTTTTGCAATTTTTAGAATTTTAAAATCTGGTAGAGATAAATGAATTGTCAATAATCTGTTGAATACAAATTTTGCAACTTTCTTAATTGTCTCATTTGCCTCAATGCAATTTGAAATGATTTATATAATTGTTGTCTTCAAACAAATTACTTAAAAAAAAGCAAAAGCAATGAACTCTAACAAAAAGGTTCCCCACTCTCATCTAGGGATATATGCTTAACACAACATTAAAATTTGGGATTGCTATTTATAATATTCATCTACTAAAGTGTATTTTATATAATTGTGTCCATTACTTTTATTTTTGTTCAATTAACATATTTAAATATTATATTTTTCTCACAAATCAAATACAACGACATTTATAATAAATTTAAAAATCAAAATATTGCATTTTTGCAATTTTAAAATTTTAAAATCTGCTAGGGATAAATGAATTGTCAATAATTTGTTGAATTTAAATTTTGCAATTTTCTTAATTGTCTCCTTTGTTTCAATGCAATTTGAAATAATTTATATAATTCTTCTCCTCAAACAAATTACTTAAGAAAAAGTAAAAGGGATGAACTCTAATAAAAAGGTTCCTCACTCTTTTCTAAGGATTTATGCTTAACGTAATATTAAAGGTTGGGAATACTATCTATAATATTCATCCACTAAAGTGTATTTTATACAATTGATTCCATTACTTGTAATTTTGTTCGATTAACATATTCAAATGTTATGTTTTTCACACCAATCAAATGTCATGACTTTAATAATAAAGCAAAAAACCAAAACATCACATGTTTTGAATTTTAGAGTTTTCTAGAGATAAATGCATTGTCAATAATCAGTTGAATTTAAAATTTGCAATTTTCTTAATTGTCTCTTGTCCCATAACGCAATTTGAAATGATTTATATAATTTTTGCCTACACACATATCACTTGGGGAAAAACAAATGCAATGGACTCTAATAAGAAATTTTCCTACTCCTCACTATACATATGTGCTTGAAATAACAATAAAACTTGAGATTGCTATTTATAATATTCATCCACTAAAGGGTATTTTATACAATTGAGTCCACTACTTGTATTTTTATTCAATTAACATATTCAAATATTATATTTTTCTCATTGATCAAATGTAACGACATTAACAATAAATTTAAAAATCAAAATATTGCATTTTTGCAATTTTAGAATTTTAAAATCTACTAAGGATAAATGAATTGTCAATAATTTGTTGAATTTAAATTTTGCAATTTTCTTAATTTTCTCCTTTGCCTCAATGCAATTTGAAATGATTTATATAATTCTTGTCTTCAAACAAATTACTTAAGAAAAAGCAAAAGCAATGAACTTTAATAAGAAGGTTCCCAACTCCTATCTAGAGATATATGCCAAACACAACATTAAATCTTAGGATTGCTATTTATAATATTCATCTACTAAAGTGTATTTTATAAAATTGAGTCCATTACTTGTATTTTTCTTTAATTAGCATATTCAAATATTATATTTTTCTCACCGATCAAATGTAACCACATTAATAATAAATTTAAAAATCAAAATATTGCATTTTTGCAATTTTAGAATTTTAAAATCTGCTAGTGATAAATGAATTGTCAATAATTTGTTGAATTTAAATTTTTCAATTTTCTTAATTGTCTCATTTGCCTAAATGCAATTTGAAATGATTTATATAATTCTTCTCTTCAAACAAATTACTTAAGAAAAAGCAAAAGCAATGGACTCTAATAAAAAGGTTCCTTACTCCCATCTAGGAATATACGCCTAACACAACATTGAAACTTGGAATTGCTATTTATAATATTCATCTACTAAAGTGTATTTTATACAATTGAGTGCATTATTTGCATTTTTGTTCAATTAACATATTCAAATATTATATTTTTCTCTCCTATCAAATGTAACGACATTAACAATAAATTTCAAAATCAAAATATTGCATTTTTGTAATTTTTAGAATTTTGAAATCTGTTAGGGATGAATGCATTGTTAATAATCTATTCAATTTAAATTTTGCAATTTTCTTAATTATCTCTTTTACCTCAATGCAATTTGAAATGATTTATATAATTCTTGTCTTCAAACAAATTATTTAAAGAAAAGCAAAAGCAATGAATTCTAACAAGAAGGTTCCCCACTCCCATCTAGGGATATATGCTTAACACAACATTGAAACTTAGGATTACTACTTATAATATTCATCTACTAAAGTATATTTTATATAATTGAGTCCATTACTTGTATTTTTGTTCAATTAACATATTCAAATATTATATTTTTCTCACCAATCAAATGTAACAACATTAATAATAAATTTAAAAATCAAAATATTGCATTTTTGCAATTTTAAAATTTTAAAATCTATTAGAGATAAATGCATTATTAATAATCTTTTGAATTTAAATTTTGCAATTTTCTTCATTGTCTCCTTCGCCTCAATGCAATTTGAAATCATTTAAATAATTCTTATCTTTAAACAAAATACTTAAGAAAAAGTGAAAGTGACGAACTCTAATAAGAAGGTTCCTCACTCCCATCTAGGGATATATAATTAAAGCAATGTTGAAGGTTAGGATTACTATCTATAATATTCATCCACTAAAGTGTATTTTATATAATTGATTTGATTACTTGTAACTTTGTTCAATTAACATATTCAAATGTTATATTTTTCACACCAATCAAATGCCATGACTTTAATAATAAAGCAAAAAATGAAAACATTACATGTTTTCAATTTTAGGGTTTTCTAAGAATAAATGCATTGTAAATAATTAGTTGAATTTAAATTTTGCAATTTTCTTAATTGTCTCTTGTGCCATAATGGAATTTGAAATGATTTATATAATTTTTACCTAAAAACATATCACTTGGGAAAAAACAAATGCAATGGAGTCTAATAAGAAGTTTTTGCACTCCCCACTATACATATATGCTTGAAACAACAATTAAACTTGAGATTGTTATTTATAATATTCATCCACTAAAGGGTATTTTATACAATTAAGTCCACTACTTGTATTTTTATTCAATTAACATATTCAAATATTATATTTTTCTCACTGATCAAATGTAATGACATTAACAATAAATTTAAAAACCAAAATATTGCAATTTTAGAATTTTAAAATCTGCTAGGGATAAAAGAATTGTTAATAATTTGTTGAATTTAAATTTTTCAATTTTCTTAATTATCTCCTTTGCCTCAATGCAATTTGAAATGATTTATATAATTCTTGTCTTCAAACAAATTACTTATGGAAAAGCAAAAGCAATAGACTCTAATAAGAAGGTTCCCTACTCCCATCTAGGGATATATGTCGAACACAACATTAAAACTTGGGATTGCTATTTATAATATTCATCTACTAAACTGTATTTTATACAATTAAGTCCATTACTTGTATTTTTGTTGAATTAACATATTCAAATATTATATTTTTCTCTCCAATCAAATGTAACAACATTAACAATAAATTTAAAAATCAAAATATTGTATTTTTGCAATTTTTAAAATTTTAAAATTTGTTAGGGATAAATGCATTGTCAATAATCTATTAAGTTTAAATTTTGTAATTTTCTTACTTGTCTCCTTTACCTCAATGCAATTTGAAATTTGAAATGATTTATACAATTCTTACCTTCAAACACATTACTTAAGAAAAAGCAAAAAGAATGGACTCTAATAAAAAGGTTCC
The DNA here is from genome assembly GCA_023213295.1 of Bruguiera hainesii. Lineage (NCBI taxonomy): Eukaryota > Viridiplantae > Streptophyta > Magnoliopsida > Malpighiales > Rhizophoraceae > Bruguiera > Bruguiera hainesii. The sequence goes on along the minus strand of JAHOYR010005849.1, from coordinate 274,869 downwards.
CCACTCCCATATGGGAATATATGCTTAACATAACATTCAAATTTGGGATTGCTATTTATAATATTCATCTACTAAAGTATATTTTATACAATTGAATTCATTACTTGTATTTTTGTTCAATTAACATATTCAAATATTATAATTTTCAAATATTATATTTTTCTCACCAATCAAATGCAATGACATTAACAACAAATTTAAAATCAAAATATTGCATTCTTACAATTTTTAGAATTTTAAAATTAGTTAAGGATAAATTCATTGTCAATAATCTGTTGAATTTAACTTTTTCAATTTTCTTAATTCTCTCCTTTGCCTCAATGCTATTTGAAAGTAATGGACTCTAATAAGAAGGTTTCCCATTCCTATCTAGGGATATATGCTTAACACAACATTAAAACTTGGGATTGCTATTTATAATATTCATCCACTAAAATGTATTTTATACTATTGATTCCATTACTTTTATTTTTGTTCAACTAACATATTCAAATGTTATGTTTTTCACACCAATCAAATGTCATGACTTTAATAATAAAGCAAAAAACCAAAACATTGCATTTTATGAATTTTAGAATTTTAAGGTTTTCTAAGGATAAATACATTGCCAAAAATCAGTTGAATTTCAATTTTGCAATTTTTTTAATTGTCTCTTATGCCATAATGCAATTTGAAATGATTTATATTATTTTTGCCTACAAACATATTACTTGGCAAAAAGCAAATGCAATGACTTTAAAATGAAGTTTTCCCACTCTTTCTATACATATATGCTTGAAACAACAATGAAACTTAGGATTATTATTTATAATATGCATCCACTAAAGGGTATTTTATACAATTGAGTCCATTATTTGTATTTTTGTTAATTAACATATTTAAATGTTATATTTTTCTCACCGATCAAATGCAATAGCATTAACAATAAATTTAAAAATCAAAATATTGCATTTTTGCAATTTTAGAATTTTAAAATCTGCCAAGGATAAATGCATTGTCAATAATTTGTTGAATTTAAATTTTGCAATTATCTTAATTGTCTCCTTCGCCTCAATGCAATGTGAAATGATTTATATAATTCTTGTTTTCAAATAAATTTCTTAAGAAAAAGCAAAAGCAATGGACTCTAATAAGAAGGTTCCCAGTGCCATTGAGGGATATATGCTTAACAAAACATTGAAAATTGGGATTGTTATTTATAATATTCATCCACTAAAATGTATTTTGTACAATTGATTCCATTACTTGTATTTTTGTTCAATTAACATATTCAAAGGTTGTGTCTTTCACACCAATCAAATTTCATGACTTTAATAATAAAGCAAAAAGCCAAAACATTGCATTTTTTGAATTTTAGAGTCTTAAGGTTTTCTAGTGATAAATGCATTGTCAATAATGAGTTGAATTTAAATTTTGCAATTTTCTTAATCGTCTCTTGTTCCATAAAGCAATTTCAAATGATTTATATAATTCTTGTCTTCAAACAAATTATTTAAGAAAAAGCAAAAGCAATAGACTCTAATAAAAAGGTTCCCCACTCCCATATAAGAATACATGCTTAACATAACACTAAAACTTGAGATGTTATTTATAATGTTCATTCACTAAAGTGTATTTTATACAATATTATCCATTACTTGTATTTTCGTTCAATTAATATATTCAAATAATATATTTTTCTCTCTAATCAAATGTAACAACATTAATAATAAATTTTAAAATCAAAATATTGCATTTTTGAAATTTTAAAATTTTAAAGTCTACTAAGGATAAATGCATTGTCAATAATCTGTTGAATTTAAAATTTGGAATTTTCTTAATTGTCTCTTTTGCCTCAATGCAATTTCAAATGATTTATATAATTCTTGTCTTCAAACAAATTATTTAAGAAAAAACAAAAGCAATGGACTCTAATAAGAAGGTTCCCCACTCCCATCTGAGGATATATGTTTAACATAATATTGAAGTTTGAGATTGCTATTTATAATATTCATCCACTAAAGTGTATTTTATACAATATAGTCTGTTACTTGTATTTTTGTTCAGTTAACATATTCAAATATTATATTTTTCACTCAAATCAAATGTAACAACATTAACAACAAATTTCAAAATCAAAATAATGCATTTTTTGAAATTTTAGAATTTTAAAATCTACTAGGAATAAATCCATTGTCAATAATCTGTTGAATTTAAATTTTGCAATTTTCTTAATTGTCCCTTTTGCCTTAATGCAATTTCAAATCATTTATATAATTCTTGTTTTTAAACAAATTACTTAAGAAAAAGTAAAAGTAATGGACTCTAATAAGAAGGTTCCCTAGTCCCATCTAGGGATATATGCTTAACATAACACTAAAACTTGAGATTGTTATTTATAATGTTCATTCACTAAAGTGTATTTTATACAATATTGTCCATTACTTGTATTTTCGTTCAATTAATATATTTAAATAATATATTTTTCTCTTCAATCAAATGTAACAACATTAACAGTAAATTTTAAAATCAAAATATTGCATTTTTGCAATTTTAAAATTTTAAAGTCTACTAAGGATAAATGCATTGTCAATAATCTGTTGAATTTAAATTTTGGAATTTTCTTAATTGTCTCCTTTGCCTTAATGCAATTTCAAATGATTTATATAATTCTTGTCTTCAAACAAATTATTTAAGAAAAAACAAAAGAAATGGACTGTAATAAGAATGTTCTCCACTCCCATCTGGGGATATATGCTTAATATAACATTAAAACTTGAGATTGCTATTTATAATATTCATCCACTAAAGTGTATTTTATACAATATAGTCTGTTACTTGTATTTTTGTTTAGTTAACATATTCAAATATTATATTTTTCACTCCAATCAAATGTAACAACATTAACAACAAATTTAAAAATCAAAATAATGCATTTTTGGAATTTTTAGAATTCAACAATCTGTTGAATTTAAATTTTGCAATTTTCTTAATTGTCTCCTTTGCCTCAATGCAATTTCAAATGATTTATATAATTCTTGTCTTCAAACAAATTACTTAAGAAAAAGCAAAAGCAATGGACTCTAATAAAAAGGTTCGCCACTCCCATTTAGGGTTATATGCTTAACGCAACAATGAAATTTGGGATTGTTATTTATAATATTCATCCACTAAAGTGTATTTTATACAATTGATTCCATTACTTGTATTTTTTTTCAATTAACATATTCAAATGTTATGTTTTTCACGCCAATTAAATGCCATAACTCTAACAATAAAGTAAAAAATCAAAACATTGCATTTTTTGAATTTTAGAGTTTTCAGGTTTTTTAGGAATAAATGCATTGTCAATAATCAGTTGAATTTAAATTTTGCAATTTTCTTAATTGTCTTTTATGCCATAATGTAAATTGAAATGATTTATATAATTTTTGCCTACAAACATATTACTTAGGAAAAAGCAAATGCAATAGACCCTAATAACAAGTTTTCCCACTCCCCTCTATACATATATGCTTGAAACAACATTAAAACTCGGGATTGCTATTTATAATATTCATCTACTAAAAGGTATTTTGTACAATTTAGTCCATTAATTTTATTTTTGTTCAATTAACATATCAAATGTTATGTTTTCCACACCAATCAAATGTCATGACTTTAATAATAAAGCAAAAAACCAAAATATTGCATTTTTTGAATTTTAGGGTTTTCAGGTTTCCTAGGAATAAATGCATTGGCAATAATCAGTTGATTTGAAATTTTGCAATTTTCTTAATTTTCTCTTATGCCATAATGTAAATTGAAATGATTTATATAATTTTTGCCTACAAACATATTACTTAGGAAAAAGCAAATGCAATGGATCCTAATAATAAGTTTTCCCACTCCCTTCTATACATATATGCTAGAAACAACATTAAAACTTGAGATTGCTATTTATAATATTCATCCACTAAAGGGTATTTTGTACAATTGAGTCCATTACTTGTATTTTTGTTCAATTAACATGAAGTTCCCAACTTCACCCTAGGATCTACTAGTTTGTGATACTGAGAGGAAAGGTGAATCAGTATCACCACAATTTGCAATTCCCAGGTAAGTGAACAACCTCAATCTCTTCTTAAAAGCGAACTCTTTCTCAAATTCAACTAAGGTAGATCTATTGCTACCTACTAATCACAATAGTCCCCAAAGTCACCTTTCAGACACCTTGCCTAATAGACAATTCAGATGTTCGTGTTTAGGTCTTCATTAGGTTATGGGTTGGCTGATACTTTAGTTGTGTTCACAACTCAATTCAAAACATAGAACATAAAGCAGATTAAGGACACACGAGATTTACGTGGTTCTGTCAACGTGACGTACATCCACGGTGGTAGGGGCTCTCCCTTACCGAGACTATCCACTATACTTGAGAATTCCAGTTACAATGGATGTCTCAATCTTCTGCTCCTTTCACTATTGCAATTACTAAGCAAGTACAATACAAAGAGTGTCACTTACTATGTCTACCCTTCTTCTAGCTTGTCTTGCCTCTGTTGAATTGAAAGGCTGCTCCACTGCCACTTAGAAGTTCACCACAATGCTCTTTAACCTCTCTTAAAGAAATTTGGAAATACGTTGAGTTCTTTCTGATGCTTTGCCGAATTCCTTCTCTAGGTTGTCTCACACAGCTCTTGCTTTCACCGTCTCACGGTCTCACTCGTCTCCTATTTCACGGTCTTACTGTTTCATGGCCTGTCCTCACACTTCTGGTCTGTCACGCCGTTGCACGTTCTGGTCTCACGCTGTCTTCTAACATACACCCACGCTTCTGGTCTGCCGTATAACATCTCTTGGCCTACCTCACGCTACTGGTTTTTCTGGTTCATGTCTCTTGGCCTGCCTCACGCTTCTAGTCTGCTGTCTTCTCTTCCGAGTGGTCTCACAGATACCAAGTTTGTTGTATTCTCTTCCGGGTGATCTCACAGACACCAGGTCTGCTGTCTTCTCTTTCGGGTGAGCTGTTTCTTATTTCTCCTCTTGCTGGTTGTGCATTTCAGGTTTGCTTGCAGGACGTGTTTCTGGTTTCCTTGCAGGAGGTCGCATGTTCTGGTTTGCTCTCCTGGTGGTGACGTTTTTGGCTTGCTTTCCTAGTGGTGTCGTTTCTGATCTCCTGCCGTTATGCTCTCTTTTCGGCTATCTCCTCTTGACCTCTGTTCTTTATTCAGCCCCCCCTTTCGGCCGTCTCCTCTTTTTCTCCTTTTTTTTGCCGACAGTGGGGTTCCCTTTTGGTATATTATTTTCTCTTCCTTTTGGCCGGTTGTTGTAGAGTTGCTGTTTATTCAATTTTGTTGGCCCCCCTTTTTGTTTTGTCTTCCAAGGCCTTTATATACTCTCTTCCATGAAACCCTAATAGGGCTTACGTGGCAGATTTATGTTCTTGCTCTTATGCGACAGATTTACTTTCTTGCCCTTCCATGTGGCTTTACTTTCTTGCACACTTAACCCTAGTTGATAACAATTAGAACCCATAGAAGGCTGTCGGAACAACATAACATATCAAATGTTATGTTTTCCACACCAATCAAATGCCATGACTTTAATAATAAAGAAAATAACCAAAATATTGCATTTTTTGAATTTTAGAGTTTTCAGGTTTTCCAAGAATAAATGCATTGTCAATAATCAGTTGAATTTAAATTTTGCAATTTTCTTAATTGTCTCTTGTGACATAATGTAAATTGAAATGATTTATATAATTTTTACCTACAAACATATTATTTGGGAAAAAGCAAATGCAATGGACCCTAATAAGAAGTTTTCCCACTCCCTTCTATACATATGTGCTTGAAACAAGAATGAAACTTAGAATTGTTATTTATAATATTCATCCAGTAAAGGGTATTTTATACAATTGAGTCCATTACTTGTATTCTTGTTCAATTAACATATCAAATGTTATGTTTTCCACACCAATCAAATGTCATGACTTTAATAATAAAGCAAAAAACAAAAACATTGCATGTTTTGAATTTTAGAATTTTAGGGTTTTCTAGAGATAAATGCATTGTCAATAATTAGTTGAATTTAATTTTGCAATTTTCTTAATTGTCTCTTGTGCCATAATACAATTTGAAATAATTTATATAATTTTTGCCTATAAACATATTATTTGGGAAAAGGCAAACACGATGGATGCTAATAACAAGTTTTCCCACTCCCCTTTATACATATATACTTGAAACAACATTAAAACTCAGGATTGATATTTATAATATTCATCTACTAAATATGCTTGAAATAACATTACAATTCGAGATTGCTATTTATAATATTCATCTACTAAAGGGTATTTTGTACAATTTAGTCCATTACTTGTATTTTTGTTCAATTAACATATCAAAATATTTTCCACACCAATCGAATGCCATGACTTTAATAATAAAGCAAAAAACCAAAACATTGCACATTTTAAATTTTAAAATTTTAGGGTTTTGTAGAGATAAATGCATTGTCAATAATTAGTTAAATTTAAATTTTTCAATTTTCTTAATTATCTCTTGTGCCATAATACAATTTAAAATGATTTATATAATTTTTGCATATAAACATATAACTTGGGAAAAGGAAAACACAATGGACGCTAATAACAAGTTTTTCCACTCCCCTCTATACATATATGCTTGAAACAACATTACAACTCGGGATTGCTATTTATAATATTCATCTACTAAAGGGTATTTTGTACAATTGAGTCCATTACTTGTATTTTTGTTCAATTAACATATCAAATGTTATGTTTTCCACACCAATCAAATGCCATGACTTTAATAATAAAGTAAAAAACCAAAACATTGCATGTTTTGAATTTTAGAATTTTAGGGTTTTCTAGAGATAAATGCATTGTCAATAATTAGTTGAATTTAAATTTTGCAATTTTCTTAATTGTCTCTTGTGCCATAATACAATTTGAAATTATTTATATAATTTTTGCATATAAACATGTTACTTGGGAAAAGGCAAACACAATGGATGTTAATAACAAGTTTTCCCACTCCCCTTTATACATATATGCTTGAAACAACATCACAACTCGAGATTGCTATTTATAATATTCATCTACTAAATATGCTTGAAACAACATTACAACTCGGGATTGCCATTTATAATATTCATCTACTAAAGGGTATTTTGTATTGAGTCCATTACTTGTATTTTTGTTCAATTAACATATCAAATGTTATGTTTTCCACACCAATTGAATGCCATGACTTTAATAATAAAGCAAAAAACCAAAACATTGCATTTTTTTAATTTTAGAATTTTAAAGGTTTCTAAGGATAAATGCATTGTCCATAACTAGTTGAATTTAAATTTTGAAATTTTCTTAATTCCCTCCTTTGCCTTAATGCAATTTTAAATGATTTATATAATTCTTTTCTTCAAACAAATTACTTAAGAAAAAGCGAATGCAATGGACTCTAATAAGAAGGTTCCCCACTCCCATCTAAGATATATGATTAACACAACATTGAAACTTAAGATAGCTATTTATAATATTCTTCCACTAAAGGAATTTTATACAATTGACTCCATTACTTGTTTTTTTGTTCAATTAACATTTTCAAATGTTATGTCTTTCACACCAATCAAATGCCATGACTTTAATAATAAAGCAAAAAACCAAAACATTGCATTTTTTGAATTTTAGAATTTTAAGGTTTTTTAGGGATAAATGCATTGTCAATAATCAATTGAATTTAAAATTTGAAATTTTCTTAATTGTCTCTTGTGTCATAATGTAATTTGAAATGATTTATATAATTTTTGCCTACAAACATATTACTTAGGAACAAGCAAATGCAATGGACACTAATAAGAAAGTTCCCAATCCTATCTAGGGATATATGTTTAACACATCATTGATACTTGGGATTGCTATTTATAATATTCATCCACTAAAGTGTATTTTGTACAGTTGATTCCATTACTTGCTTTTTTGTTCAATTAACATATTCAAATGTCATGTCTTTCACACCAATGAAATGCCACGACTTTAATAACAAAGTAAAAAACCAAAACATTGCATTTTTTGAATTTTAGAGCTTTCGGGCTTCATAGGGATAAATGCATTGTCAATAATTAGTTGAATTTAAATTTTGCAATTTTCTTATTTGTCTCTTGTGCCATAACGCAATTTGAAATGATTTATATAATTTTTGCCAACAAATATATTGTTTGGGAAAAAGCAAATGTAATGGACTTTAATAAGAAGTTTTCCCACACCCCTCTATACATATATGCTTGAAAAAACAATGAAACTTGGGATTGCTATTTATAATATTCATCTACTAAAGGGTATTTTATACAATTGAGTCTATTACATGTATTTTTGTTTAACTAATATATTCAAATATTATATTTTTCTAACCAATCAAATGCAATGACATTAACAATAAATTTAAAAATCAAAATATTGCATTTATGCAATTTTAGAATTTTAAAGTCTGTTAGGGATAAATCCATTGTTAATAATTAGTTGAATTTAAATTTTATAATTTTCTTAATTGTCTCCTTTACCTCAATGCAATTTAAAATGATTTGTATAATTCTTGTCTTCAAACAAATTACTTAGAAAAAGTTAAAGCAGTGGACTCTAATAAGAAGGTTCCCTACTCCCATCTAGGGATATATGTCTAACACAACATTGAAGCATGAGATTGCTATTTATAATATTCATCTACTAAAGTACATTTTATACAATTGAGTCCATCACTTGTATTTTTGTTTAATTAACATATTTGTATATTATATTTTTCTCTCCAATCAAAAGCAACAACATTAACAATAAATTTAAAAATCAAATTATTGCATTTATGCAATTTTAGAATTTTAAAGTCTGTTAAGGACAAATGATTGTCAATAATCTGTTGAGTTTAAATTTTAAAATTTTCTTAATTGTCTCTTTTGCCTTAATGCAATTAGAACTGATTTATATCATTCTTGTCTTTAAACAAATTACTTAAGAAAAAGCAAAACCAATGGACTCTAATAAGAAGGTTCCCCACTCCCATCTAAGGATATATGCTTAACACAACATTGAAACTTGAGATTGCTATTTATAATATTCACTCACTAAAATGTATTTTATACCATTGATTCCATTATCTGTTTTGTTGTTCAATTAACATATTCAAATGTTATGTCTTTCACACCAATCAAATGCCATGACTTTAATAATAAAGCAAAAAACCAAAACATTGCATTTTTTGAATTTTAGAATTTTAAGGTTTTCTAGGGATAAATGCATTGTCAATAATCAAATGAATTTAAATTTTGAAATTTTCTTAATTGTCTCTTGTATCATAATGCAATTTGAAATAATTTATATAATTTTTGCCTATAAACATATTACTTAAGAACATGCAAATGCAATGGACTCTAATAAGAAAATTCCTAGTCCTATTTAGGAATATATGCTTAACACATCATTGAAACTTGGGATTGTTATTTAAAATATTCATCCACTAAAGTGTATTTTATATAGTTGATTCCATTACTTGTATTTTTGTTCAATTAACTTATTCAAATGTCGTGTCTTTCACACCAATCAAATGTCACGACTTTAATAACAAAGTAAAAAACCAAAACATTGCATTTTTTGAATTTTAGAGTTTTCAGGTTTTTTAGTTATAAATGCATTGTCAATAATCAATTTAATATAAATTTTGTAATTTTCTTATTTGTCACTTATGCCATAATGCAATTTGAAATCATTTATATAATTTTTGCCTACAAATATATTGCTTGGGAAAAAGTAAATGCAATGGATTCTAATAAGAAGTTTTCCCACCCCTTTATAAATATGCTTGAAAGAACAATGAAACTTGGGATTGCTATTTATAATATTCATGTACTAAAGTGTATTTTATACAATTGAGTCCATTACTTGTATTTTTGTTCAATTAAAATATTCAAATATTATATTTTTCTCTCTAATCAAATGCAACGACATTAACAATAAATTGAAAAATCATAATATTGCATTTTTGCAATTTTAGAATTTTAAAGTCTGTTAGGGATAAATGTATTGTTAATAATCTGTTGAGTTTAAATTTTGCAATTGTCTTAATTATCTCCTTTGCCTCAATGCAATTTGAAATGATTTATATAATTCTTATTTTCAAACAAATTACTTACAAAAAAGCAAAAGTAATGGACTCTAATAAGAAGGTTCCCCACTTCCAATTAGGGATATGTGCCTAACACAACATTGAAACTTGCGATTGCTATTTATAACATTCATCTACTAAAGTGTATTTTATACAATTAATTCCATTACTTGTATGTTCATTCAATTAACATATCAAATGTTAGGTTTTCCACACCAATGAAATGCCATGACTTTAATAATAAACCAAAAAACCAAAACATTACGTTTTTTGAATTTTAGAATTTTAAGGTTTTATAGGGATAAATGCATTCTCAATAATCAATTGAATTTAAATTTTGACATTTTCTTAATTGTCCCTTATGTCATAATGCACTTTGAAATGATTTATATAATTTTTGCCAACAAATATATTACTTGGGAAAAAGCAAATGCAATGGACTCTAGTAAGAAGTTTTCCCACTCCCCTTTATACATATATGCTTGAAACAATAATGTAGTTTAGGATTGCTATTTATAATATTCATCCACTAAAATATATTTTATACAATTGAGTCCATTACTTGTATATTTTTTTCAATTAACATATTTAAATATAATATTTTTCTAACCAATCAAACGCAACGACATTAACAATAAATTTAAAAATCAAATATTGCATTTTTGCAATTTTAGAATTTTAAAGTCTGCTAGGGATAAATGCATTGTCAATAATTTGTTGAATTTAAATTTTGCAATTTTCCTATTTGTCTCTTCTGCCTAAATGCAATTTTAATTGATTTATATAATTCTTGTCTTCAAAGAAATTACTTAAGAAAAAGCAAAAGCTGTGGACTCTAATAAGAAGGTTCCCAACTCTCATCTTGGGATATATACTTAACACAACATTAAAACTTGAAATTGCTATTTATAATGTTCATCCACAAAAGTGTATTTTATATAATTGAGTCCATTACTTGTATTTTTGTTCAATTAACATATTCAAATATTATATTTTTCTCTCCAATCAAATGTAACGACATTAATAATAAATTTAAAAATAAAAAAATTGCAATTTTGCAATTTTTAGAATTTTAAAATCAGGTAACAAAAAATGCATTGTCAATAATCTCTTGAAATTAACTTTTGCAATTTTCTTAATTCTCTCCTTTGCCTCAATGCAATTTGAAATGATTTAAATAATTCTTGTCCTCAAATAAATTACTTAAGAACAAGCAAATCCAATAGAATCTAATAAGAAGGTTCCCTACTCCCATCTTGGGATATATGCTTAACACAACATTAAAACTTAAGATTGCTATCTATAATATTCATCCATTAAAGTGTATTTTATACAATTGATTCCATTACTTGTATTTTTGTTCAATTAACATATTCAAATGTTATATTTTTCACACCAATCAAATGGCATGACTTTAATAATAAAGTAAAAAACCAAAACATTGCATTTTTTGAATTCTAGAGTTTTCAAGTTTTTTAGGAATAAATGCATTGTCAATAATCAGTTGAATTTAAATTTTGCAATTTTTTTAGTTGTCTCTTGTGCCATACTGCAATTTGAAATAATTTATATAATTTTTGCCTACACACATATTATTTGGGAAAAAACAAACGTAATGGATTCTAATAAGGAGCTTTCCCACTCCCCTTTACACATATATGTTGAAACAACATTGAAACTTGAGATTGTTTTTTATAATATTCATCCATTAAGGGGTATTTTGTACAATTGAGTCCATTACTTGTATTTTTGTTCAATTAACATATCAAATGCTATGTTTTCCACACCAATCAAATGCCATATCTTTAATAATAAAGCAAAAAACCAAAATATTGCATTTTTTGAATTTTAGAATTTTAAGGTTTTCTAGGGATAAATGAATTGTCAATAATCCGTTGAATTTAAATTTTGCAATTTTCTTAATTGTCTCTTGTTCCATAATGCAATTTGAAATGATTTATATAATTTTTGCCTACAAACATATTACTTGGGAAAAAGCAAATGAAATGCACTCTAATAAAAATTTTTCCCACTCTCCCCTATACATATATGCTTGAAACAATAATGAAACTTGCGATTGCTATTTATAATATTGATCCACTAAAGGATATTTTATACAATTGAGTCCATTACTTGTATGTTTGTTCAATTAACATATCAAATGTTATGTTTTCCACACTAATTAGATGCCATGACTTTAATGATAAAGTAAAAAACCAAAACATTGCATTTTTTGAATTTTAGAATTGTAAGGTTTTCTAGGGATAAATGCATTGTCAATAATCAGTTGAATTTAAATTTTGAAATTTTCTTCATTGTCTCTTGTGCCATAATGCAATTTGAAATGATTTATATAATTTTTGCCTACAAACATATTTCTTGGGAAAAAGTAAATGCAATGGACTGTAATAAGAACATTAAAACTTGGGATAGCTATTTATAATATTCATCCACTAAAGTGTATTTTATACAATTTGGTCCATTACTTGTATTTTTGTTCAATTAACACTTTCAAATATTATACTTTGCTCACCAATCAAATCCAACGACATTAATAATAAATTTAAAAATCAAAATATTGCATTTTTTCAATTTTTAGGATTTTCTTAATTGTCTCCTTTGCCTTAATGCAATTTGAAATGATTTATGTAATTCATGTCTTCAAACAAATTACATAGGAAAAAGCAAAAGCAATGGACTCTAATAAGAAGGTTCCGCACTCCTATCTAGGGATATATGCTGAACACAATATTGAAATTTGGAATTACTATTTATAATATTCATCCACCCAAGTGTATTTTATATAATTGAGTCCATTACTTGTATTTTTGTTCAATTAACATATTCAAATATTATATTTTTCAAGTATTATATTTTTATCACCAATCAAATCAAACGACATGAATAATAAATTTAAAAATCAAAATATTGCATTTTTGCAATTTTTAGAATTTTAAAATTTGCTAGGGATAAATGAATTGTCAATAATTTGTTGAATACAAATTTTGCAAGTTTCTTAATTGTCTCTTTTGCATCAATGCAATTTGAAATGATTTATATAATTCTTCTCTTTAAACAAATTACTTAGGAAAAAGTAAAAGCAATTGACTCTAACAAAAATGTTCCCCACTCTCATCTAGGATATATGCTTAACACAATATTGAAACTTGGATTGCTATTTATAATATTCATCCACTAAAATGTATTTTATATAATTGAGTCCATTATTTCCATTTTTGCTCAATTAACATTTTCAAATATTATATTTTTCTCATCAATCAAATCCAATGACATTCATAATAAATTTAAAAATCAAAATCTTGTGTTTTAGCAAGTTTTAGAATTTCAAAATCTGCGAGGGATATATGCTTAACACAACTTTGAAACTTGGGATTGCTATTTATAATATTCATCCACTAAACTGTATTTTATACAATTGAGTCTATTACTTATATTTTTGTTCAATTAACATTTTGAAATATTATATTTTTCTCACCAATCAAATCCAACGACGTTAACAATAAATTTAAAAATTAAATATTGCATTTTTGCAATTTTAGAATTTTAAAGTCTGTTAGAGATAAATGCATTATCAATAATCTATTGAATTTAAATTTTGTAATTTTCTTAATTGTCTCCTTTGCTGCAAAGCAATTTCAAATGATTTATATAATTCTTATCTTCAAACAAATTACTTAAGAAAAAAAAAAGCAAAAGCAATGGACTCTTATAAGATGATTCCCCACTCCTATCTGGGGATATATGATTAACACAACATTGAAACTTAAGATTGCTATTTATAATGTTTATCCACTAAAGTGTATTTTATACAACTAAGTCCATTAGTTGTATTTTTGTTCAATTAACATTTTGAAATATTATATTTTTCTCACCAATCAAATGCAACGACATTAACAATAAATTTAAAAATCAAATATTGCATCTTTGCACTTTTAGAATTTTAAAGTCTCCTAGGGATAAATGCATTGTCAATAATCTGTTGAATTTAAATTTTGCAATTTTCTTAATTGTCTCCTATGCCGCAATGCAATTTCAAATGATTTATATAATTCTTGTTTTCAAACAAATTACTTAAGAAAAAGAAAAAGAAAAAGCAATGGACTCTAATAAGATGGTTCCCCATTCCCATCTAGGGATATATACTTAACACAACATTGAAGTTTGAGATTGTTATTTATAATGTTCATCTACTAAAGTGTATTTTATACAACTAAGTATATTACTTGTATTTTTGTTCAATTAACATATTCAAATATTATATTTTTCTCTCCAATCAAATGTAACAACATTAACCATAAATTTAAAAATCAAAATATTGCATTTTTCAATTTTTAGAATTTTAAAATTTACTAGGGATAAATGTATTGTCAATAATCAGTTGAATTAAAATTTTTCAATTTTCTTAATTGTCTCCTTTGCCTCAATGCAATTTGAAATGATTTATATAATTCTTTCCTTTAAACCAATTACTTAAGAAAAAACAAAACCAATGGACTATAAGAAGGTTCCTAATCCCATCAAGGGATATATACTGAACACAACATTGCAACTTGAGATTGTTATTTATAATATTCATCCACTAAAGTGTATTTTATAGAATTGATTCCATTACTTGTATTCTTATTCAATTAACATATTAAAATGTTATGTCTTTCATACCAATCAAATGTCATGACTTTAATAATAAATCAAAAAAGCAAAACATTGCATTTTTTGAATTTTAGAATTTTATGGTTTTCTAGGGATAAATGCATTGTCAATAATCAGTTGAATTTAAATTTTGAAATTTTCTTAATTGTCGCTTGTGCCATAATGCAATTTGAAATGATTTATATAATTTTTGCCTACAAACATAGTATTTGGTAAAAAAACAAATGCAATGGACTCTAATAAGAAGTTTTCCCACTCCCTTTTATACATATATGCTTGAAACAACAATACAGCTTGGTATTGCTATTTATAATATTCATCTACTAAAATGTATTTTATACCATTACTTGTATTTTTGTTCAATTAACATATTCAAATGTTATGCCTTTCACACCAATCAAATGCTATGACTTTAATAATAAAGCAAAAAATCAAAACATTGCCTTTTTTGAATTTTAGAGTTTTCAACTTTTCTAGAGATACATTCATTGTCAATATTCAGTCGAATTTAAATTTTGCAATTTTCTTAATTGTCTCTTGTGTCATAATGCAATTTGAAATTATTTATATAATTTTCACCTACAAACATATTACTTGGGAAAAAGCAAACGCAATAGACTCTAATAAGAAGTTTTCCCACTCCCCTCTATACATATATGTTTGAAACAACAATGAAGTTTGGGATTACTATTTATAATATCCATCCACTAAAATGTATTTTATACAATTGAGTACATTACTTGTACTTTTGTTCAATTAACATATTCAAATATTATATTTTTCTCACTGATCAAAAGCAATGACATTAACAATAAATTGAAAAATCAAAATGTTGCATTTTTGCAATTTTAGAATTTTAAAATCAATTATGGATAAATGCATTGTTAATAATTTGTTGAATTTAAAGTTTTCAATTTTCTTAATTGTCTCCTTTACTTTAATGCAATTTGAAATGATTTATATAATTTTTTTCTTCAAACCAATTACTTAAGAAAAAGCAAAACCAATGGACTATAATAAGAAGGTTCCTAGTCCCATCTAGGGATATATGCTGAACACAACATTGCAACTTGAGATTGTTATTTATAATATTCATCCACTAAAGTGTATATTACAGAATTGATTCCATTACTTGTATTTTTGTTCAATTAACATATTCAAATGTTATGTCTTTCACACTAATCAAAATATTGCATTTTTGCAATTTTAGAATTTTAAAGTTTGCTAGAGATAAATGTATTGTCAACAATTTATTGAATTTAAATTTTGCAATTTTCTTAATTGTGTCTTTTGCCTCAATGCAATTTGAAATGATTTATATAATTTTTGTTTCCAAACATATTACTTAAGAAAAAGCAAAAGCAATGGACTCTAATAAGAAACTTCCCCACACCCATCTAGAGGTATATGCTTGTCATAACATTGAAGTTTAAGATTGATATTTATAATATTCATCCACTAAAGTGTATTTTATACAATTGATTCTATTACTTGCTTTTTTGATCAATTAACATATTCAAATGTTATGTCTTTCACACCAATCAAATGTCGTGATGTTAATTATAAAGCAAAAAAGCAAAACATTGCATTTTTTGAATTTTAGAGTTTTCAATTTTTCTTGGGATAAATGTATTGTCAATAATCAGTTGAATTTAAAATTTGCAATTTTCTTAATTGTCTCTTGTGCCATAATGCAATTTGAAATGATTTATATAATTTTTGCCTACAAACATATTACGTGGAAAAAAACAAATGCAATGGACTCCTCTATACATATATGCCTGAAACAACAATGAAACTTTGGATTTCTATTTATAATATTCATCCACTAAAATGTATTTTATACAGTTGAATCCATTACTCATATTTTTGTTCAATTAACATATTTTAATATTAAATTTTCTCACCGATCAAATGCAACGACATTAACAACAAATTGAAAAATCAAAATATTGTATTTTTTTAATTTTAGAATTTTAAAATCTGCAAGGAATAAATGTATTATCAACAATCTGTTGAATTTAAATTTTGCAATTTTCATAATTGTCTCCTTTGCCTCAATGCAATTTGAAATGATTTATAGAATTTTTGTTTTCAAACATATTACTTAGAAAAAAGTAAAACCAGTGGACTCTAATAAGAAGCTTCCCCACTCCCATATAGAGGAATATGCTTGACGCAACATTGAAACTTTAGATTGCTATTTATAATATTCATCATGTAAATTGTATTTTATACAACTGACTCCATTACTTGTATTTTTATTTAATTAACATATTGAAATGTTATGTTTTTCACACCAATCAAATGTCATGACTTTAATAATAAAGTAAAAAATCAAATCATTGCATTTTTTGAATTTTAGAATTTTAAGGATTTCGAGGGATAATTTCATTATCAATAATCAGTTGAATTTAAATTTTACAACTTCCTTAATCCTCTTTTGTGCCATAATGCAATTTAAAATGATTTATATAATTTTTGCCTACTAACATATTACTTGGGAAAAAGCAAATGCATTGGACTCTAATAAGAAATTTTCCCACTCCCCTCTATACATATATGCTTCAAAGAACAATGAAACTTGAGATTGCTATTTATATTATTCATCCACTAAAGGGTATTTTATACAATTAAGTCCTTTACTTGTATTTTTGTTTAATTAACATATTCAAATAATACATTTTTCTCACCGATGAAATGCAACGACATTAATAATAAATTGAAAAAGCTTCCCCAGTCCCATCTAAGGATTTATGCTTAACACAACTTTGAAGCTTGGGATTGCTATTTATAATATTCATCCCCTAAAGTGTATTTTATACAATTGATTTCATTACTTGTATTTTTGTTCAATTAACATATTCAAATCTTATATTTTTCACACCAATCAAATGTCATGACTTTAATAATAATGCAAAAACCCAAAATGTTGCATTTTTTGAATTTTAGAATCTTAAGGTTTTCTAGGGATAAATGCATTGCTAATAATAAGTTGAATTTAAATTTTGCAATTTTCTTAATTGTCTCTTGTGCCTTAATGCAATTTGAAATGATTTATATAATTCTAATTTTCAAACAAATTACTTAAGAAAAAGCAAAACCAATGAACTCTAATCAGAAGGTTCCTTAGTCCTATCTAGGGATATATGTTTAACACAACATTGAGACTTGGGATTGTTATTTATAATATTCATCCACTAAAGTGTATTTTATACAATAGATTACATTACTTGTATTTTTGTTCAATTAACATATTCAAATATTATATTTTTCTCACCGATCAAATGTAATGACATTGACAACAAATTTAAAAATCAAAATATTGCATTTTTGCAATTTTAGAATTTTAAAGTCTGCTAGGGATAAATGCATTGTTAGTAATCTGTTGAATTTAAATTTTGTAATTTTCTTAAGTGTCTCCTTTGCCTCAATGCAATTTGAAATGATTTATATAATTCTTGTCTTCAAATAAATTACTTAAGAAAAAGCAAAACCAATGCACTCTAATAAAAAGGTTCCCCAGTCCTATCTAGAGATATATGTTTAACACAACAATCAAGCTTGGTATAGCTATTTATAATATTCATACACTAAACTGTATTTCATACAATTGAGCCCATTACTTGTATTTTTGTTCAATTAATATATTCAAATTTTATATTTTTCTCCCCGATCAAATGCAATGACATTAACAATAAATTTAAAAACCAACATATTACATTTTTTTAATTTTAGAATTTTAAAATCTACTAAGGATAAATATATTGTCAACAATTTGTTGAATTTAAATTTTGTAATTTTCTTAACTGTCTTCTTTGCCTCAATGCTATTTGAAATGATTTATATTATTTTTTTTCAAACATATTACTTAAGGAAAAGCAAAAGCAATGGACTCTAATAAAAAGCTTCCTCACTCCCATCTAGAGATATATGCTTGACAAAACATTGAAGTTTTAGATTGCTATTTATAATATTCATCAACTAAAGTGAATTTTATACAATTGATTCCATCACTTGTATTTTTGTTCAATTAACATATCAAATGTTATGTTTTCCACACCAATCAAATGTCATGACTTTAATAATAAAGCGAAAAACCAAAGCATTGCATTTTTTGAAGTTTAGAATTTTAAGGTTTTTGAGGGATAAATGTATTCCCAATAATCAGTTGAATTTAAATTTTGCAACTTCCTTAATCATCTCCTGTGCCATTATGCAATTTGAAATGATTTATATAATTTTTGCGTACAAACATATTACTTAGGAACAAGCAAAGGCAATGGACTATAATAAGAAGTTTTCCCACTCCCCTTTATACGTATATGCTTGAAACAACAAAGAAACTTGGGATTGCTATTTATAATATTCATCCACTAAAGTGTATTTTATACAATTTAGTCCGTTAGTTGTATTTTTGTTCAATTAACATATTCAAATATTATATTTTTCTCGTCGATCAAATGCAACGTGATCAACAATAAATTTAAAAATCAGAATATAGCATTTTTGCAATTTTAGAATTCTAAAATCTACTAGGGAAAAATGTATTATAAAAAATCTGTTGAATTTAAATTTTGGAATTTTCTTAATTGCCCCCTTTGCCTTAATGCAATTTGAAATGATTTATATAATTTTTGTTTTCAAGCATATTACTTAAGAAAAAGAAAAAGCAATGAACTCTAATAAAAAGCTTCCCCACTCTCATCTAAAGATATATTTTTGACACAACATTAAAGCTTTCGATTGCTATTTATAATATTTATCCACCAAAGTGTATTTTATACAATTGATTCAATTACTTGTATTTCTGTTCAATTAATAGATTCAAATATTATATTTTTCATACTAATCAAATGTCATGACTTTAATAATAATGCAAAAAACCAAAACATTGCATTTTTTGAATTTTAGAATTTTAAGGTTTTCTAAGGATAAATGCATTACTAATAAACAATTGAATTTAAATTTTGCAATTTTCTTAATTGTCTCTTGTGTCATAATGCAATTTGAAATAATTTATATAATTTTTATCTTCAAACAAATTACTTAAGAAAAAGCAAAACCAATGAACTCTAATCAGAAGATTCCCCAGTCCCATCTAGGGATATATGCTTAACACAACACTGAAACTTGGGATTATTATTTATAATATTCATCCACTAAAGTGTATTTTATACAATAGATTCCATTACTTGTATTTTTGTTCAATTAACATATTCAAATATTATATTTTTCTCACTGATCAAATGTAATGACATTAAAAATAAATTTAAAAATCAAAATATTGCATTTTTGCAATTTTAGAATTTTCAAGTCTACTAGAGATAAATGTATTGTTAATAATCAGTTAAATTTAAAATTTGCAATTCTCATAATTGTCTCTTGTGCCATAATGTAAATTGAAATGTATAATTTTTGCCTACAAACATATTACTTAGGAAAAAGCAAATGCAATGGACTCTAATAAGAAGTTTTCCCACTCCCCTCAATACATATATGCCTGAAAAAACAATAAAACTTGGGATTGCTATTTATAATATTCATCCACAATAGTGTATTTTATACAATTGAATTCATTACTTGTATTTTTGTTTAATTAACATATTTGAATATTACATTTTTCTCACCAATCAAATGCAACGACATTAATAATAAATTTAAAAATCAAAATATTGCATTTTTTTCAATTTTAGAATTTTAAATTCTACTTGGGATAAATGTATTGTCAATAATTTGTTAAATCTAAATTTAACAATTTTCTCAATTACCACCTTTGCCTCAATGCAATTTGAAATGGTTTATATAATTCTTGTGTTCAAACAAAATACTTAAGAAAAAGCAAAACCAATGGACACTAATAAGAAGGTTCCCCAGTCCCATCTAGGGATATATTCTTAAGAGAACAATGAAACTTGGGATTGCTATTTATAATATTCATCCACTAAATTGTATTTTATACAATTGATTCCATTACTTATATTTTTGTTCAATTAACATATTCAAATGTTATGTTTTCCACCCTAATCAAATGTCATGACTTTAATAATAAAGCAAGAAACCAAATCATTGCATGTTTTAAATTTTAGAATTTTAAGGTTTTCAAGGGATAAATGTATTCTCAATAATTAGTTGAATTTAAAATTTGCAAGTTCCTTAATCATCTCTTGTGTCATAATGCAATTTGAAATGATTTATATCATTTTTGCCTATAAACATATTACTTGGGAAAAAACAAATGCAATAGACTTTAAAAAGAAGTTTTCCCACTCCCCTCTATACATATATGCTTGAAGCAACATTGAAACTTAGGATTGCTATTTATAATATTCATCCACTAAAGGGTATTTTGTACAATTGAGTCCATCTCTTATATTTTTTTTCAATTAACATATTCAAATATTATATTTTTCTAACTAATCAAATGCAACAAAATTAAAAATAAATTTAAAAATCAAACTATTGCATTTTTGCAATTTTAGAATTTTAAAGGCTATTAAGGATAAATGCATTGTCAATAATTTATTGAATTTAAATTTTGCAATTTTCTTAATTGCCTCCATTGCCTCCATGCAATTTGAAATGATTTATATAATTCTTGTGTTCAAACAAATTACTTAAGAAAAAGAGAAAGCAATGGATTCTAATAAGAAGGCTCCCAGTCCCATCTAGGAATATATGCTGAACACAACATTGAAGTTTAAGATTGTTAATTATAATATTTATCCACTAAAGTGTATTTTATGCAATTGATTCCATTACGTGTATTTTTGTTCAATTAACATATTCAAATGTTATGTTTTTCACGTGAATCAAATGCCATGACTTTAAAAGTAAAGCAAAAAACCAAAACATTTGATTTTTTGAATTTTAGAATTTTAAGGTTTTCTAAGGATAAATGCATTCTTGAGAATTAGTTGAATTTAAAATTTTCAATTTTCTTAATTGTCTCTTCTGTCATAATGCAATTGGAAATGATTTATATAATTTTTGCCTACAAACATATTACTTGGGAACAAGCAAATGCAATGTACTCTAATAAAAAGTTTTCCTACTCCCCTTTATACATATATGGTTAAAACAACAATGAAGCTTCGTATGGCTATTTATAATATTCATCCACTAAAGTGTATTTTATACAATTGTGTCCATTTCTTGTATTTTTTTTTCAATTAACATATTCAAATATTATATTTTTCTAACTAATCAAACGCAATGACATTAACAATAAAATTAAATATCAAAATATTGCATTTTTGTAATTTTAGAATTTTAAAGTTTGCTAGGGATAAATGCATTGTCAATAATCTATTGAATTTAAATTTTGCAATTCTCTTAATTGTCTCCTTTGCCTCAATGCAATTTGAAATGATTTATATAATTTTTGTTTTCAAACATATTACTTAAGAAAAGGCAAAAGTAATGAACTCTAATAAAAAGCTTCCCCACTTCCATCTAGAGGTATATTTTGACACAACATTGAAGCTTAAATTGCTATTTATAATATTCATCCCCTAAAGTGTATTTTATATAATTGATTCCATTACTTGTATTTTTCTTCAATTAACATATTCAAATGTTATGTTTTTCACACGAATCAAATGCCATGACTTTAAAAGTAAAGCAAAAAACCAAAACATTGCATTTTTTGAATTTTAGAATTTTAAGGTTTTCTAGGGATAAATGCATTGTCAAGAATCAGTTGAATTTAAATTTTTCAATTTTTTTAATTGTCTCTTGTGCCATAATGCAATTTTAAATGATTTATATAATTTTTGCCTACAAACATATTACTTGGGAAAAAGCAAATGCAATGGATTCTAATAAGAAGTTTTCCCACTCCCCACTATATATATATATATATATGCTTGAAACAACAATGAAACTTGGAATTGCTATTTATAATATTAATCCATTAAACGGTATTTTATACAATTGAGTTCATTACTTGTATTTTTGTTCAATTAACATATTCAAATATTAAATTTTTCTCACCGATCAAATGTAACAATAATAACAATAAATTTAAACATCAAAATATTGCATTTTTGCAATTTTAGAATTTTAAAGTTTGCTAGGGATAAATGTATTGTCAACAATCTGTTGAATTTAAATTTTGCAATTTGCTTAATTGTCTCTTTTGCCTCAATGCAATTTGGAATGATTTATATAATTTTTGTTTTCAAACATATTACTTAAGAAAAAGCAAAAACAATGGACTCTAATAAGAAACTTCTCCACCCCTATCTAGAGGTATATGCTTGTCACAATATTAATGCTTAAGATTGCTATTTATAATATTCATCCACTAAAATGTATTTTATACAATTGATTCCATTACTTGCTTTTTTGATCAATTAACATATTCAAATGTAATATTTTTCACACCAATTAAATGTCATGACTTTAATAATAAAGCAAAAAACCAAATGATTGCATTTTTTGAATTTCAGAATTTTAAGGTTTTCTAGGGATAAATGCATTGTCAATAATCAGTTGAATTTAAATTTTGCAACTCCTTAATTTTCTCTTGTGCCATAATGCAATTTGAAATGATTTATATAATTTTTGCCTATAAACATATCACTTGGGAAAAAACAAATGCAATGGACTCTAATAAGAAGTTTTCCCACTCCCCTTTATATCTATATGCTTGAAATAACAATGAAACTTGGGATTGATATTTATAATATTAATCCACTAAACAGTATTTTATACAATTGGGTTCATTACTTGTATTTTTGTTCAATTGACATATTCAAATATTATATTTTTCTCACCGATCAAATGCAATGGCATTAACAATAAATTTAAAAATCAAAATATTGCATTTTTGCAATTTTAGAATTTTCAAGTCTGCTAAGGATAAATGTATTGTCAACTTTATATTGAATTTAAGTTTTGCAATTTTTTAATTGTCACCTTTGCCTCAATGAAATTTGAAATGATTTATATAATTTTTGTTCTCAAACATATTACAAAAGAAAAGGAAAAAGCAATGAACTATAACAAGAAGCTTCCCCACTCTCATCTAGAGGTATATGCTTGACACAACATTGAGACAAAACATTGAAGCTTAACATTGCTATTTATAATATTCATCCACTAAAGTGTATTTTATACAATTGATTCCATTACTTGTATTTTTGTTCAATTAACATATTCAAATGTTATATTTTTCACACGAATCAAATGTCATGACTTTAAAAGTAAAGCAAAAAACCAAAACATTAAATTTTTTGAATTTTAGAATTTAAATATTTTCTAGGGATAAATGCATTGTCAAGAATCAATTAACTTTAAATTTTGCAATTTCTTTAATTGTCTCTTGTGCCATAATGTAATTTTAAATGATTTATATAATTTTTGCCTACAAACATATTACTTAGGAAAAAACAAATGCAATAGACTCTAATAAGAAGTTTTCCCACTCCCTACTATATATATATATGCTCAAAATAACAATGAACTTGGGATTGCTATTTATAATATTAATCCACTAAATGGTATTTTATACAATTGGGTTCATTACTTGTATTTTTGTTCAATTAACATATTCAAATATTAAATTTTTCTCATCGATCAAATGTAACAACAATAACAATAAATTTAAAAATCAAAATATTGCATGTTTGCAATTTTAGAATTTTAAAGTTTGCTAGGGATAAATGTATTGTCAACAATCTATTGAATTTAAATTTTGCAATTTGCTTAATTGTGTCTTTTACCTCAATGCAATTTGAAATGATTTATATAATTTTTGTTTTCAAACATATTGCTTAAGAAAAAGCAAAAGCAATGGACTCTAATAAGAAACTTCCTCACTTTCATCTAGAGGTATATGCTTGTCATAATATTAAAACTTAAGATTGCTATTTATAATATTCATCCACTAAAGTGTATTTTATACAATTGATTCCATTACTTGCTTTTTTGATCAATTAACATATTTAAATGTTATATTTTTCACACCAATCAAATATCATGACTTTAATAATAAAGCGAAAAACCAAATCATTGCTTTTTTTGAATTTAAGAATTTTAAGGTTTTCTAGGGATAAATGTAATGTCAATAATTAGTTGAATTTAAAATTTGCAACTTCCTTAATTTTCTCTTGTGCCATAATGCAATTTGAAATTATTTTTATAATTTTTGCCTACAAACATATCACATGGGAAAAAGCAAATGCAATAGACTCTAATAAGAAGTTTTCCCACTCCCCTCTATATCTATATGCTTGAAAGAATAATGAAATTTGGGATTGCTATTTATAATATTAATCCTCTAAATGGTATTTTATACAATTGAGTCCATTACTTGTATTTTTGTTCAATTAACATATTCAAATAATACATTTTTCTCACCGATGAAATGCAACGTCATTAAAAATAAATTTAAAAATCAAAATATTACAATTTTACAATTTTAGAATTTTAAAGTCTACTAAGGAAAAATACATTGTTAATAATTAGTTGAATTTAAATTTTGCAATTTTCCTAATTGTCTCCTTTGCCTCAATGCAATTTAAAATGATTTATATAATTTTTGTTTTCAAACATCTTAAGAAAAAGCAAAAGCAATGGACTCTAATAAGAAGCTTCCCCACTCCTATCTAGAGGTATATGCTTGACACAACATTGAAGGTTTAGATTGCTATTTATAACATTAATCCACTAAAGTGTATTTTATACAATTCATTCCATTACATGTATTTTTGTTCATTTAACATATTCAAATGTTATGTTTTTCACACCAATCAAATGTCATGAATTTAACAAAAAACCAAAAAACCAAATCATTGCATTTTTTGAATTTTAGAATTTTTAGGTTTTATAGGAATAAATGCATTTTCAATAATCAGTTGAATCTAAATTTTGCAACTTCCTTCATTGTCTCTTGTACCATAATGCAATTTGAAATGATTTATATAATTTTTGTCGACAAACATGTTACTTGGGAAAAAGCAAATACAATGGACTCTAATAAGAAGTTTTCCCACTCCCTTTAATACATATATGCCTGAAACAACAATGAAAAGTTGGATTGTTATTTATAATATTCATCCACTAAAGTGTATTTTATACAATTGAGTCCATTACTTGTATTTTTGTTCAATTAACATATTCAAATATTATATTTTTCTCATGGATCAAATGCAATGACATTAACAATAAATTTAAAAATTAAATTATTGCATTTTTTCAATTTTGGAATTTTCAAGTCTACTAGGGATAAATGTATTGTCAATAATCTGTTGAATTTAAATTTTACAATTTTCTTAATTGTCTCCCTTGTTGCAATACAATTTGATATGATTTATATAATTCTTGCCTTCAAACAAATTACTTAAGAAAAAGCGAAAGCAATGGACTCTAATAAGAAAGTTCTCCACTCCCATCTAGGGATATATGCTTCACACAATATTGAAACTTCGGATAGCTATTTATAATATTCATCTACTAAAGTGTATTTTATACAATTGACTCCATTACTTGTATTTTTCTTCAATTAACATATTCAAATGTTATGTTTTTCACACCAATCAAATGTGATGACTTTAATAATAAAGCAAAAAACGAAATCATTGTATT
This sequence comes from Bruguiera hainesii, assembly GCA_023213295.1. NCBI lineage: Eukaryota > Viridiplantae > Streptophyta > Magnoliopsida > Malpighiales > Rhizophoraceae > Bruguiera > Bruguiera hainesii. Next base: position 248,470 of record JAHOYR010005849.1, on the reverse strand, counting down.
TTTTAAATTTTAGAATTTTAAGGTTTTCTAGGGATAAATGCATTGTCAATAATCAATTGAATTTAAAGTTTGCAACTTCCTTAATTGTCTCTTGTGCCATAATGCAATTTAAAATGATTTATATAATTTTCGCCTACAAACATATTGCTTAGGAAAAAGCAAATACAATGGACTTTAATAAAAAGTTTTCCCACTTCCCTTAATACATATATGCCTGAAACAACAATGAAACGTGAGATTGCTATTTATAATATTCATCCACTAAAGTGTATTTTATACAATTGAGTACATTACTTGTATTTTTGTTCAATTAGCATATTCAAATATTATATTTTTCTCACTGATCAAATGCAATAACATTAAAAATAAATTTAAAAATCAAAATATTACATTTTTGCAATTTTAGAATTTTCAAGTTTACTAGGGATAAATGTATTATCAATAATCTGTTAAATTTAAATTTTTCAATTTTCTTAATTGTCTCCCTTGTCACAATGCAATTTGAAATGATTTATATAATTCTTACCTTTAAACAAATTACTTAAGAAAAAGCGAAAGCAATGGACTCTAATAAAAAGGTTCCCCACTCCCATCTAAGGATATATGCTTAACACAACATTAAAACTTGGGATTACTAATTACAATATTCATCTACTAAAGTGTATTTTATACAATTGATTCCATTACTTGTATTTTTGTTCAATTAACATATTCAAATGTTGTGTTTTCACACCAATCAAATGCCATGACTTTAATAATAAAGGAAAAAACCAAATCATTGCATTTTTTGAATTTTAGAATTTTAAGGTTTTCAAGGGATAAATGTATTCTCAGTAATCAGTTGAATTTAAATTTTGCAACTTCCTTAATTGTCTCTTATGCTATAATGCAATTTGAAATAATTTATATAATTTTTGCCTACAAACATATTACTTGGGAAAAAGCAAATGCAATGGACTCTATGAAGAAGTTTTCCCACTCCCCTCTATACTTATATGCTTCAAAGAACAATGAAATTTGGAATTGTTATTTATAATATTCATCCACAAAAGGGTATTTTATATAATTGAATTCATTACTTGTATTTTTGTTCAATTAACATATTCAAATATTATATTTTTCTCACCGATGAAATACAATGACATTAAGAATAAATTTAAAAATCAAAATATTGCATTTTTGCAATTTTTATAATTTTAAAATCTGTTAGGGATAAATGAATTGTCAATGATCTGTTGAACTTAAATTTTGCAATTTTGTAAATTGTCTCCTTTGCTTCAATGTAATCTGAAATGATTTATATAATTCTTGTCTTCAAACAAATTACTTGAGAAAAAGCAAAAGCAATGGACTCCAATAAGAAGGTTCTACACTCTCATCTAAGGATATATGTTTTACACAACATTGAAACTTCGGATATCTATTTTTAATATTCATCCACTAAAGTGTATTTTATGTAATTGAGTCCATTACTTGTAATTTTTTTTCAATTGATATATTCAAATATTATATTTTTCTCACCAATCAAATCAAACGACATTAACAATAAATTTAAAAATCAAAATATTGCACTTTTGCAATTTTTAGAATTTTAAAATATCCTAGAGATAAATGAGTTGTCAATAATCTATTGAATTTAAATTTTGCAATTTTCTTAATTGTCACATTTGGATCAATGCAATTTGAAATCATTTATGTAATTCTTGACTTCAAACAAATTACTAAAGAAAAACCACAAGCAATTGACTCTAATAAGGAGGTTCCCCACTCTCATCTATAATTTATGCATAACATAAGATTGAAACTTCGTATTGCTATTTATAATATTCATTCACTAAAGTGTATTTTATACAATTGATTTCATTACTTGAATTTTTGTTTAATTAACATATTCAAATGATATGTTTTTTACACCAATCAAATGCCATGACTTTAATAATAAAGCAAAAAACCAAAACATTGCAATTTTTAAACCTTAGAATTTTAAGGTTTTCTAAGGATAAATACATTACTAATAATCAATTGAATTTAAATTTTACAATTTTCTCAATTGTCTCTTGTGCCATAATGCAATTTGAAATAATTTATATAATTTTTGCCTACGTACAAATTACTTGGAAAAAAGCAAATGCAATGGACTCTAATAAGATGTTTTCTCACTCCCTTCTATACATATATGCCTGAAACAACAATGAAACTTGGGATTGCTATTTATTATATTCATCCATTAAAGTGTATTTTATACTTGAATCCATTACTTGTATTTTTGTTGAATTAACTTATTCAAATATTATCGATTAAATGCAATGACATTAACAATAAATTTAAAAATCAAAATATTGCATTTTAGCAATTTTAGAATTTTAAAGTCTGCTAGGGATAAATGCGTTGTCAATAATCAATTGAATTTAATTTTTGCAATTTTCCTAATTGTCTCCTTTGCCTCAATGCAATTTAAAATGATTTGTATAATTTTCATTTTCAAACATATTACTTAAGAGAAAGCAAAAGCAATAGACTCTAATAAGAAGCTTCCTTACACCCATCTAGAGATTTATTTTTGACATAACATTGAAGCTTTAGATTGCTATTTATAATATTCATCCTCTAAAGTGTATTTTATACACTTGATTCCATTACTTCTTTTTTTGTTCCGTTAGCATATTCAAATGTTATGTTTTTCAAGCCAATCAAATCTCATGGCTTTAATAATAAAGCAAAAAACCTAAACATTGCATTTTTTGAATTTTAGAATTTTAAGTTTTTCTCGGGATAAATGCATTATCAATAATCAGTTGAATTTCAATTTTGCATTTTTTTTAATTGTCTCTTGTGCCATAATGCACTTTGAACTGATTTATATAATTTTTGCCTACAAACATATTACTTAGGAAAAAGCAAATGCAATGGACTCTAATAAGAAGTTTTCCCACTCCCCTCTATACATATATGCCTGAAACAACAATGAAGCTTTGGATTGCTATTTATAATATTCATCCACTAAAGTGTATTTTATACAGTTGAGTTAATTACTCATATTTTTGTTCAATTAACATATTCTAATATTAAATTTTCTCACTAATCAAATGCAACGACATTAACAACAAATTTAAAAATCAAAATATTGCATTTTTTCAATTTTAGAATTTTAAAATTTGTTAGGGATAAATTTATTGTCAACAATTTGTTGAATTTAAATTTTGCAATTTTCTTTATTGTCTCCATTGCTTTAATGCAATTTGAAATGATTTATAGAATTTTTGTTTTCAAACATATTACTTAGAAAAAAGCAAAAGCAATGGACTCTAATGAGAAGCTTCCCCATTCCCATCTAGAGAAATATGCTTAACGCAACATTGAAACTTTAGATTGCTATTTATAATATTCATCAAGTAAATTGTATTTTATACAGTTGATTACATTACTTGTATTTTTGTTCAATTAACATATTGAAATGTTATATTTTTCACACCAATCAAATGTCATGACTTTAATAATAAAGTAAAAAACCAAATCATTGCATTTTTTTTCATTTTAGAATTTTAAGGATTTCGAGGGATAAATGCATTATCAATAATCAGTTGAATTTAAATTTTGCAACTTCCTTAATCCTCTCTTGTGCCATAATGCAATTTGAAATAATTTATATAATTTTTGCCCACAAACATATTACCTGGGGAAAAGCAAATGCATTGGACTCTAATAAGAAGTTTTCCCACTCCCCTTTATACATATATGCTTTAAAGAACAATGAAACTTGGGATTACTATTCATAATATTCATCCAGTAAAGGATATTTCATACAATTGAGTCCTTTACTTGTATTTTTGTTCAATTAACATATTCAAATATTATATTTTTCTCACCGATGAAATACAATGACATTAACAATAAATTTAAAAATCAAAATATTGCATTTATGCAATTTTTAGAATTTTAAAATCTGCTTGGGATAAATGCATTATCAATAATCTATTGAATTAAATTTTGCAATTTTCTTAATTGTCTCTTTTGCCTTAATGCAATTCGAAATGATTTATATCATTATTGTCTTCAGACAAATTACTTAAGAAAAAGCAAAAGCAATGGACTCTAATAAGAAGCTTTCTCAGTCCCATATAAGGATTTATGCTTAACACAACTTTGAAGCTTGGGATTCCTATTTATAATATTCATCCCCTAAAGTGTATTTTATACAATTGATTCCATTATTTGTATTTTTGTTCAATTAACATATTCAAATCTTATATTTTTCACACCAATCAAATACCATGACTTTAATAATAATGTAAAAAACCAAAACATTGCATTTTTTGAATTTTAGAATCTTAAGTTTTTCTAGGGATAAATGCATTACTAATAATCAGTTGAATTTAAATTTTACAATTTTTTTAATTGTCTCTTATGCCATAATGCAATTTGAAATGATTTATATAATTCTTGTCTTCAAACAAATTACTTAAGAAAAAGGAAAAGCAATGAACTCTAATAAGAAGGTTCCCTAGTCCCATCTAGGGATATATGCTTAACATAACATTAAAACTTAGGATTGTTATTTATAATATTCATCCACTAAAGTGTATTTTATACAATAGATTCCATTACTTGTATTTTTGTTCAATTAACATATTCAAATATTATATTTTTCTCACCGATCAAATGCAACGACATTAACAATAAATTTAAAAATCAAAATATTGCATTTTTGCAATTTTAGAATTTTAAAGTCTGCTAGGGATAAATATATTTTCAATAATCTGTTGAATTTAAATTTTGTAATGTTCTTAATTGTCTCCTGTGCCTAAATGCAATTTGAAATGATTTATATAATTCTTGTCTTCAAACAAATTACTTAAGAAAAAGCGAAAATAATGGATTTTAATAAAAAGCTCCCCCACTCCCATCTAGGGATTTATGCTTAACATAACATTGAACCTTAAGATTGCTATTTATAATAATCATCCACTAAAGTGTATTTTATACGATTGATTCCATTACTTGTATTTTTGTTCTATTAACATATTCAAATGTTATATTTTTCTCACCGATCAAATGCAATGACATTAACAATAAATTTCAAAATCAAAATATTGCATTTTAGTAATTTTAGAATTTTAAAGTCTGCTAGGGATAAATGTGTTGTCAATAATTAGTTGAATTTAATTTTTGCAATTTTCCTAATTGTCTTTGCCTCAATGCAATTTGAAATGATTTAATAAATTTTCGTTTTCAAATATATTACTTAAGAAAAAGCAAAAATAACAGACTCTAATAAGAAGCTTCCCCACACCCATCTAAAGATTTATTTTTGACACAACATTGAAGCTTTCAATTGCTATTTATAATATTCATCCACTAAAGTGTATTTTATACAATTGATTCTATTACTTCTTTTTTTTGTTCCATTAGCATATTCAAATGTTATGTTTTTCAAGCCAATCAAATGTCATGGCTTTAATAATAAACCAAAAAACCTAAACATTGCATTTTTTGAATTTTAGAATTTTAAGGTTTTCTCGGGGTAAATTTAAAAATCAAAATATTTCATTTTTGTAATTTTAGAATTTTAAAGTTTATTAGGGATAAATGTATTGTCAAATATTTATTGGATTTAAATTTTGTAATTTTCTTAATTGTCTCTTTCGCCTTAATGCAATTTGAAATGATTTATATAATTCTTGACTTCAAACAAATTACATAAGAAAAAGCAAAACCAATGGTTTCTAATAAAAAGGTTCCCAAGTCCCACCTGGAGATATATGCTTAACACAAAAATGAAATTTGGTATTGCTATTTATAATATTCATCCACTAAAGTGTATTTCATACAATTGAGTCCATTACTTGTATTTTTGTTGAATTAACATATTCAAATATTATATCTTTCTCACGGATCAAGTGCAACAACATTACTAAGAAATTTAAAAATCAAAATATTGTATTTCTGCAATTTTAGAATTTTAAAATTTGCTAGGGATAAATTTATTGTCAATAATCTGTTGACTTTAAATGTTGTAATTTTCTGAATTGTCTCCTTTGTCTCAATGCAATTTGAAATGATTTATATAATTTTTGTTTTCCAACATATTACTTAAGAAAAAGCAAAAGCAATGGACTTTAATAAGAAACTTCCCCACTCCCATCTAGAGATATATTTTTTAGACAAATTTGAAGTTTTAGATTGCTATTTATAATATTCATCCACCAAAGTTTATTTTGTACAATTGATTCCATTACTTGCTTTTTTGTTCAATTCACATATTCAAATGTTATCTTTTTCACACCAATCAAATGCCATGACTTTAATAATAAAGTAAAAAGCCAAAACATTGCATTTTTTGAATTTTAGAATTTTAGGGTTTTCTAGGGATAAATGCATTGTCAATAATCAGTTGAATTTAAATTTTGCAATTTTCTTAATTATCTCTTGTGCCAAAATGCAATTTGAAATGATTTATATAATTTTTTCCTACAAACATATTACTTGGGAAAAAGAAAATGTAATGGGATCTAATAAAAAGTTTTCCTACTCCACTCTATACATATATGCTTGAAACAACAATGAAAGTTAGGATTGCTATTTATATTATTCATCCACTAAAGGATATTTTATACAATTAAGTCCATTACTTTTATTTTTGTTCAATTAACATATTCAAATATTATATTTTTCTCACCAATCAAATGCAACGACATTAACAAAAAATTTAAAAATCAAAATATTGCATTTTTGTAATTTTTAGAATTGTAAAATCTGCTAGGGATAAATACATTGTCAATAATTTGTTGAATTTAAATTTTGCAATTTTCTTAATTGTCTCCCTTGCCTCAATGTAATTTGAAATGATTTATATAATTCTTGTCTTCAAACAAATTACTTAAGAAAAAGCAAAAACAATGGACTCTAATAGAAAGCTTCCCCACTCTCATCTAGGGATTTATGCTTTACACAACATTGAAACTTGAGATTGGCATTTATAATATTCATCCCCTAAAATGTATTTTATACAATTGATTACATTACTTCTATTTTTGTTTAATTAAAATATTCAAATTTTATATTTTTCACACCAATCAAATCCCATGACTTTTATAATAAAGGAAAAAACCAAAACATTGCATTTTTTGAATTTTTGAATTTTATCATTTTCTAGGGATAAATGTTTTGTCAATAATCAGTTGAATTTAAATTTTGCAATTTTCTTAATTGTTTCTTGTGCCATAATGTAATTTGAAATCATTTATATAATTTTTGCCTACAAACATATTACATGGGAAAAACCAAATGGAATGGGCCCTAATAAGAAGTTTTCCCACTCCCCTCTATACATATATGCTTGAAACAATAATGAAACTTGGGATTGCTATTTATAATATTCATCCACTAAAGTGTATTCCATACAATTGAGTTCATTACTTGTATTTTTGTTCAATTAACATATTCAATTATTATGTCTTTCTCACCAATCAAATGCAACGATATTAATAATAAATTGAAAAATTAAAATATTACATTTTTGAAATTTTAGAATTTTAAGGTCTACTAGGGATAAATTTATTGTCAATAATCTATTGAATTTAAATATTGCAGTTTTCTTAATTGTCTCCTTTGCCTCAATGCAATTTGAAATGATTTATATAATTTTTATTTTCAAACATGTTACTTAAGAAAAAGCAAAAGCAATGGACTTTAATAAAAAACTTCCCCACTCCCATCTAGAGATATATTTTTGAGACAACATTGAAGCTTTAGATTATTATTTATAATATTCATCCACCAAAGTGTATTTTATACAATTGATTCCATTACTTGTTTTTTTGTTCAATTAACATATTCAAATGTTATGTTTTTCACACCAATCAAATGTCATGACTTTAATAATAATGCAAAAAACCAAAACATTGTATTTTTTGAATTTTAGAATTTTATGGTTTTCTAGGGATAAATGCATTACTAATAATCAATTGAATTTAAATTTTTCAATTTTCTTAATTGTCCCTTGTGCCATAATGCAATTGAAAATGATTTATATAATTCTTATCTTCAAACAAATTATTTAAGAAAAAACAAAATCAATGAACTCTAATCAGAAGGTTCCTCAGTCCCATTTACGGATATATACTTAGCACAACATTGAAGTTTAGGATTAGTATTTATAATATTTATCACCTAAAGTGTATTTTATACAATTGATTCCATTACTTTTATTTTTCTTCAATTAACATATTTAAATGTTATGTTTTTCACACCAATCAAATGCCATGACTTTTCTAATAAAGGAAAAAACCAAAACATTGCATTTTTGAATTTTTGAATTTTAATATTTTCTAGGGATAAATGCATTGTCAATAATCAGTTGAATTTAAATTTTGCAATTTTCCTACTTGTTTCTTGTGCCTACAATTTGAAATGATTTATATAATTTTTTCCTAGAAACATATTACTTGGGAAAAAGCAAATGTAATACACTCTAAAAAAAAGTTTTCTCACTCCCCTCTATACATATATGCTTGAAATAATAATGAAACTTGGACTAAAGTATATTTTATGCAGTCGAGTCCATTATTTATATTTTTGTTCAATTAACATATTTAATTATTATATTTTTCAAATATTATATTTTTCTCACCAATTAAATCAAACAACATTAACAATAAATTTAAAAATCAAAATATTACCATTTTGCAATTTTTAAAATTTTAAAATCTGTTAGGAATAAATACATTGTCAATAATCTGTAGAATTTAAATTTTGCAATTTTCTCAATTGACTCTTTTGCCTAAATGCAATTTAAAAAGATTTATATAATTCTTATTTTCAAACAAATTACTTAAGAAAAAGCAAAAGCAATTGACTTTAATAAGAAGGTTCCCCACTCCTATCTAGGATATATACATAACACAATATTGAAACTTGGGATTGCTATTTATAATATTCATCTACTAAAATATGTTTTATACAACTAAGTCCATTACTTCTATTTGTGTTCAATTAACATATTCAAATATTATATCTTTCTCACCAATCAAAAGCAATGACATAAATAATAAATTTAAAAATCAACATATTGCATTTTTGCAATTTTTAGAATTTTAAAATCTACTAGGGATGAATGAATTGTCAATAATCTGTTGAATTTAAATTTTACAATTTTCTTAATTATCTCTTTTGCCTCAATGGAATTTGAAATGATTTAAATAATTCTTATCTTCAAACAAATTACTTAAGAAGAAGTAAAAGCAATTGACTCTAAGAGGAAGGTTCCCCACTCCCATGTAAGATATATGTTTACCACAATATTGAAACTTGGAATTCCTATTTATAATATTTATCCACTAAAGTGTATTTTATACAATTAAATCCATTAGTTGTATTTTTGTTCAACTAACGTATTCAATTATTATATTTTTTAAATATTATATTTTTCTCACCAATCAAATCCAACGATATTAACAATAAATTTAAAAATCAAAATATTGCATTTTTGCAATGTTTAGAATTTTAAAATCTGTTAGGGATAAATGAATTGTAGATAATTTGTTGAATTTAAATTTTGCAATTTTCTTAATTGTCTCCTTTGCCTCAATGCAATTTGAAATTATTTATATAATTCTTGTCTTCTAACAAATTACTTAAGAAAAAGCAAAAGTAATGGATTCTAATAAGAAGGTTCTACACTCCCATTTAGGGATATATGCTTAACACAACATTAGAACATGAGATTGTTGTTTATAATATTTATCCACTAAAGTGCATCTTATGCACTTGAGTCCATTACTTTTATTTTTGCTCAATTAACATATTCAAATATTATACTTTTCTCACCACTCAAATCAGACGACATTAACAATAAATTTAAAAATCAAAATATTGCTTTTTTGTAATTTTTAGATTGTTAAAATCTGCTAGGGAGAAATGTATTGTCAATAATCTGTTGAATTTAAATTTTGCAATTTTCTTAGTTGTGTCCTTTGCCTCAACACTATTTCAAATGATTTATATAATTTTTGTCTTCAGACAAATTACTTAAGAAACAGCAAAAATAATGGACTCTAATAAAAAGGTTCTGCACTTCCATCTAGGAACATATGCTTCACACAACATTCAAACTTGAGATTGCTATTTATAATATTCCTCCACTAAAGTGTATTTTATGCAATTGAGTCCATTACTTGCATTTTTGTTCAATTAACATATTCAATTATTATATCTTTCTCACCAATCAAATCAAATGACATTAACAATAAATTTAAAAGTCAAAATATTGCATTTTTGCAATTTTTATAATTTTAAAATCTGTTAGGGATAAATGAATTGTCAATGATCTGTTGAACTTAAATTTTGCGATTTTGTAAATTGTCTCCTTTGCCTCAATGCAATCTGAAATGATTTATATAATTCCTTTCTTCAAACAAATTATTTAAGAAAAAGTAAAAGTAATTGACTCAAATAAGAAGGTTCTGCACTCCCATTTAGGGATATATGCTGAACATAACATTGAAACTTGTGATTACTATTTATAATATTCATCCACTAAAGTGTATTTTATGCAATTGAGTTTATTACTTGTATTTTTGTTCAATTAACACATTCAAATAATATATTTTTCTCATCAATCAAATCAAACGACATTAAGAATAAATTTAAAAATCAAAATATTGCATTTTTGCAATTTTTATAATTTTAAAATCTGTTAGGGATAAATGAATTGTCAATGATCTGTTAAACTTAAATTTCGCGATTTTGTAAATTGTCTCCTTTGCCTCAATGTAATCTGAAATGATTTATATAATTCTTGTCTTCAAACAAATTACTTAAGAAAAAGCAAAAGCAATGGACTCCAATAAGAAGGTTCTACACTCTCATCTAAGAATATATGTTTTATACAACATTGAAACTTCGGATATCTATTTTTAATATTCATCCACTAAAGTGTATTTTATGCAATTGATGTATTTTTTTTTAATTGATATATTCAAATATTATATTTTTCTCACCAATCAAATCAAACGACATTAACAATAAATTTAAAAATCAAAATATTGCATTTTTGCAATTTTTAGAATTTTAAAATATCCTAGAGATAAATGAGTTGTCAATAATCTATTGAATTTAAATTTTTCAATTTTCTTAATTGTCTCATTTGCATCAATGCAATTTGAAATCATTTATGTAATTCTTGACTTCAAACAAATTACTAAAGAAAAACCACAAGCAATTGACTCTAATAAGAAGGTTCCCCACTCTCATCTTTGATTTATTCATTTTAAAATCTATTAGGGATAAATGAATTGTTCATACTTTATTGAATTTAAATTTTGAAATTTCCTTAACTGTCTCCTTTGCCTCAATGCAATTTGAAATGATTTATATAATTCTTGTCTTCAAAGAAATTACTCAAGAAGAAGCAAAAGCAATTAACTTTAATAAGAAGGTTCCCTACTCGCACTTAGGGATATATGCTTAACAGAACATTGAAATTTGAGATTGCTATTTATAATATTTATCCACTAAAGTGTATTTTACGCAATTCAGTCCATTACTTGTATTTTTGTTCAATTAACATATTCAAATATTATATTTTTCAAATATTATATTTTTCTCACCAATTAAATCAAACGACATTAACAATAAATTTAAAAATCAACATATTGCATTTTTGCAATTTTTAGAATTTTAAAATCTATTAGGGATAAATGAATGGTCAATACTCTGTTGATTTTAAATTTTCCAATTTTCTTAATTGTCTCCTTTGCCTCAAAGCAATTTGAAATGATTTATATAATTCTTGTCTTCAGACAAATTACTTAAGAAAAAGAAAAATCAATAGACTCTAATAAGAAGGTTCCGCATTCCCATCTAGGAATAGATGGTTCACACAACCTTGAAACTTGAGATTGCTATTTATAATATTCATCCATTAAAGTGTATTTTATACAATTGAGTCCATTACTCGTATTTTTGTTCAATTAACATATTCAAATATTATATTTTTGAAATATTATATTTTTCTTACCAATCAAATCAAATGACATTAACAATAAATTTAAAAATCAACATATTGCATTTTTGCACTTTTTAGAATTTTAAAATATGCTAGGGAGACATGCATTCTTAATAATCTATTGCATTTAAATTTTGCAATTTTCTTTGTTGTCTCCTTTGTTTCAATGCAATTACAAATGATTTATATAATTGTTGTCTTCAGACAAATTACTTAAGAAAAAACAAAAGCAATAGACTGTAATAAGAAGGTTTCACACTCCCATCTAGAGATATATGCTTCACACATCATTCAAACTTGAGATTGCTATTTATAATATTCATCCACTAAAGTGTATTTTATTCAATTGAGTCCATTACTTGTATTTTTGTTCAATTAACATATTCAATTATTATATTTTTGAAAAATTATATTTTTTTCTCCAATTAAATCAAACGACATTAACAATAAATTCAAAAATCAAAATATTGTATTTTTGCAATTTTTAAAATTTTCAAATCTACTAGGGATAAATGAATTGTCAATAATCTATTGAATTTAAATTTTGCAATTTTGTTAATTGTCTTTTTTGCCTCAATCTAATTTAAAAGAATTTATATAATTATTGTCTTCAATTAAATTACTTAAGAAGTAGCAAAAGTAACTGACTCTAATAAGAAGGTTCCCCACTCCCATCTAGGATATATATTTACCACAACATTGAAATTTGGCATTACTATTTATAATATTTATCCACTAAATTGTATTTTATACAATCGATTTCATTTCGTATTTTTGTTCAATTAACATTTTCAAATATTATATTTTTCTCACCAATCAAATGCAATGACATTAACAATAAATTTAAAAATCAAAATAATGTATTTTTGCAATTTTAAGAATTTTAAAATCTGCTAGGGATAAATGAATTGTCAATAATCTGTTAAATTTAAATTTTGCAATTTTTTTAATTGTCTCCTTTGTCTCAATGCAATTTGAAATGATTTATATAATTCTTGTCTTCAGACAAATTACTTCAAAAAAAGCAAAAGCAATAGACTCTAATAAGGAGGTTCCGCACTACCATCTAAGGATATATGCATAACACAACATTGAAACTTGGGATTGCTATTTATAATAGTCATCCACTAAAGTGTATTTTATGTCATTGATTCCATTTCTTGTATTTTTGTTCAATTAAATTTTTCAAATATTATATTTTTCTCACCAATCAAATTGAACGACATTAACAATAAATTTAAAAATCAAAATATTGCAATTTTGCAATTTTTAAAATTTTAAAATCTGTTAGGGATAAATGAATTGTCAATACTCTATTGAATTTAAAGTTTTCAATTTTCTTAATTATCTCCTTTGTTTCAATGCAATTTCAAATGATTTGTATAATTCTTGTCTTCAAACAAATTACTTAAAAAGAAGCAAAAGCAATTGACTCTAATAGAAAGGTTCTCCACTCTCATCTAGGATATATGCTGAACATAATATTGAAACGTGGGATTGCTCTTTATAATATTCATCCACTATAGTGTATTTTATACAATTGATTCCACTTCTTGTATTTTTTTTCAATTACAATATTCAAGTGTTATGTTTTTCACACTAATCAAATGTCATGACTTTAATAATAAAACAAAAAACCAAAACATTGCATTTTTTGTATTTTAGAATTTGAAGGATTTCTAAGGATAAATGCATTGTTAATAATTTGTTCAATTTAAATTTTTCAATTTTCTTAATTGTCTCTTCTGCCACAATGTCATTTGAAATGATTTAAATAATTCTAATCTTCAAACAAATTCCTTAAGAAAAACCAAAAACAATTGACTCTAATAAGAAAGTTCCTCACTCCCATCTAGGATATATGCTTAACACAACATTGAAACTTAGGATTGTTATTCATAATATTCATCCACTAAAATGTATTTTATACAATTGAGTCTATTACTTGTATTTTAGTTGAATTAACATTTTCAAATATTATATTTTTCTTACCAATCAAATCAAACGACATTAATAATAAATTTAAAAATCAAAATATTGCATTTTTGCAATTTTTAGAATTTTAAAATCTACTAAGGATAAATGCATTGTCAATAATCTGTTGAATTTAAACTTTGGAATTTTCTTAATTGTCTCCTTTGTCTCGATGCAATTTCAAATGATTTATACAATTCTTGTCTTTAGGCAAATTAGTTAAGAAAAAGCAAAAGCAATGGACTCCAATAAGAAGGTTTTGCACTCTCATTTAAGGATAAATGCTTTACACAACATCGAAACTTGGAATTTCTATTTTTAATATTCATCCATTAAAGTGTATTTTATACTATTAAGTCCATTACTTGTATTTTTGTTCAATTAACATATTGAAATATTATATTTTTCTTACCAATCAAATCAAATGACATGAAGAATAAATTTAAAAATCAAAATATTGCAATTTTTAGAACTTTAAAATATGCTATGGATAAATGAATTGCCAATAATATGTTAAATTTAAATTTTGCAATTTTCTTAATTATCTCCTTTGCCTCAATGCAATTTGAAATTATTTATATAGTTTTTGACTTCAGACAAATTACTTAAGAAAAAGCAAAAGCAATTGACTTTAATAAGAAGGTTCCACATTCCAATCTAAAGATATATGCTTAACAAAACATTGAAACTTGAGATTGCTATTTATAATATTCATCCACTAAAGCGTATTTTATGCAATAGAGTCCATTACTTGTATTTTTGTTCAATTAACATATTCAAATATTATATTTTTCTCACCAATCAAATCAAACGACATTAACAATAAATTTAAAAATCAAAATATTGCATTTTTGCAATTTTTAGAATTTTAAAATCTGTTAGGGATAGATGAATGGTTAATACTATGTTGAATTTAAATTTTTCAATTTTCTTAATTGTCTCCTTTGCCTCAAAGCAATTTGAAATGATTTATATAATTCTTGTCTTCAAACAAATTACTTAAGAAAAAGGAAAAGCAATGGACTCTAATCAGAAGGTTCTGCACTCCTATCTAGGAATATATGTTTCACACAACCTTGAAACTTGAGATTGCTATTTATAATATTCATCCATTAAAGTGTATTTTATGCAATTGAGTCCATTACTTGTATTTTTGTTCAATTAACATATTTAAATATTATATTTTTGAAATATTATATTTTTCTCACCAATCAAATCAAACAGCATTAACAATAAATTTAAAAATCAAAATATTACATTTTTGTAATTTGTAGAATTTTAAAATCTACTAGGAATAAATCAATTGTCAATAATCTGTTGAATTTAAATTTTGCAATTTTCTTAATTGTCTCCTTTGCCTCAATGCAATTTGAAATGATTTATATAATTCTTGTCTTCAAACAAATTATTTAAGAAAAAACAAAAACAATTGACTTTATCAAGAAGGTTCTCCACTCCTATCTGGGATATATGTTTAACAAAACATTGAAACTTAGGATTGCTATTTATAATATTCATCATCTAAAGTGTATTTTATACAATTCATTCCATTTCTTGTATTTTTGTTCAATTAACATATTTAGATGTTATGTTTTTCACACCAATCAAATGTCATGACTTTATTAATAAAGCAAAAAACCAAAGTATTGCATTTTTTCAATTTTAGAATTTTAAGGTTTTATAAGGATAAATGCATTGTCAATAATCAGTTGAATATAAATTTTGCAATTTTCTTAATTGTTTCCTTTGCCTTAATGCAAGTTGAAATTATTTATATAATTCTTGTCTTCAGATAAATTACTTAAGAAAAAGTAAAAGCAATGGATTCTAATAAGAAGGTTCTACAGTCCTATCTAAGGATATATGCTTAATACAACATTAAAACTTGAGATTGTTCTTTATAATATTCATCCACTAAAGTGTATTTTATGCAATTGAGTTCATTACTTGCATTTTTTTTCAATTAACATATTCAAATATTATATCTTTCTCACTAATAAAAAGCAATGACATAAATAATAAATTTAAAAATCAACATATTGCATTTTTGCAATTTTTAGAATTTGCAAATCTGTTAGAGATAAATGCATTGTTAATAATTTGTTGAACTTAAATTTTGAAATTATCTTAATTGTCTCATTTGCCTCAACACAATTTGAAATGATTTATTTAATTTTTGTCTTCAAACAAATTACTTGAGTAAAAGCAAAAGCAATTGACTTAAATAAGAAGGTTCCCTTCTCCCATCTAGGATATATGCTTACCATAACACTAAAACTTCAAATTGTTATTTATAATATTTATCTACTAAAGTGTATTTTAAACATTTGAGTCTATTAGTTGTATTTTTGTTCAGTTCACATATTCAAATATTATATTTTTCAAATATTATTGTTTTCTCACCAATCAAATCCAACGACATTAATAATAAATTTAAAAATCAAAATATTACATTTTAGAAATTTTTAAAATTTTAAAATCTACTAGAGATAAATGAATTGTCAATACTTTGTTGAATTTAAATTTTTCAATTTTCTTAATTGTCTCCTTTGCCTCAATGCAATTTGAAATGATTTATGAAATTCTTATCTTCAAACAAATTACTTAAGAAAAAGCAAAAACAATTGACTCTAATAAGAAGGTTCCCCACTCCAATTTAGGATATATGTTTAACATGACATTAAAACTTGGTATTGCTATTTAAAATATTTATCTACTAAAGTGTATTTTATACAATTGTGTCTATTAGTTGTAATTTTGTTTAATTAACATATTCAAATATTATATTTTTCTCACCAATCAAATTAAACGACATTAATAATAAATTTAAAAATCGAAATATTGCACTTTTGCATTTTTTAGAATTATAAAATCTGCTAGGGGGAAATGAATTGTCAATAATCTGTTGAACTAAAATTTTGGCATTTTCTTAATTGTCTCCTTTGTCTTGATGCAATTTGAAATGATTTATATAATTCTTGCTTTCAGAAAAATTACTTAAGAAAAAGCAAAAGCAATAGACTCTAATAAGAAGGTTCTGCTTTCTCATCTAAGGATATATACTTCACACAACATTGAAACTTGGAATTTCTATTTTTAATATTCATCCATGAAAGTGTATTTTATGCAATTGAGTCCATTACTTGTATTTTTGTTCAATTAACATATTTACATATTATATTTTTCTCCCTAATCAAATCAAACAACATTAACAATATATTTAAAAATCAAAATATTGCATTTTTGCAATTTTTAGAATTTTAAAATCTATTAGAGATAGATGAATTGTCAATACTCTGTTGAATTTAAATTTTGCAATTTTCTTAATTGTCTCCTTTGCCTCTAAACAATTTGAGGTGATTTATATAATTCTTATCTTCACACAAATTACTTAAGAAAAAGCAAAAGCAATGGACTCTAATAAGAAAGTTTCACACTTCCATCTAGAAATATATACTTCACACAACCTTAAAACTTGAGATTTCTATTCATAATATTCATCCATTAAAGTGTATTTTATGCAATTGAGTCCATTACTTGTATTTTTGTTGAGTTAACATATTTAAATATTATATTTTTGAAATATTATATTTTTCCCACCAATCAAATCAAACGATATTAACAATAAATTTAAAAATCAAAATATTGCATTTTTGCAATTTTTAAAAATTTAAAATCTGCTAGGGATAAATCAATTGTCAATAATCTTTTGAATTTAAATTTTGCAATTTTCTTAATTGTCTCCCTTGCCTCAATGCAATTTGAAATGATTTATATAATTCTTGTCTTCAAACAAATTACTTAAGAAAAAGCAAAAACAATTGACTCTCTCAAGAAGGTTCTCCACTCCCATCTAGGATATATGTTTAACACAACATTGAAACTTGGGATTGCTATTTATAATATTCATCCTCTAAAGTGTATTTTATATAATTCATTCCATTTCTTGTATTTTTGTTCAATTAACATATTTAGATATTATGTTTTTCACACCAATCAAATGTCATGACTTTAGTAATAAAGTGAACAACCAAAGCATTGCATTTTTTCAATTTTAGAATTTTAAAATTTTCTAAGGATAAATGCATTACCAATAATCAGTTGAGTATAAATTTTGCAATTTTCTTAATTGTCTCCTTTGCCTCAATGCAAGTTGAAAATATTTATATAATTCTTCTCTTCAGACAAATTACCTAAGAAAAAGCAAAAGCAATGAACTCTAATAATATTCATCCACTAAAGTGTCTTTTATGCAATTGAGTCCATTGCTTGCATTTTTGTTCAATTAACATATTCAAATATTATATCTTTCTCACCAATCAAAAGCAATGACATAAATAATAAATTTAAAATTCAACATATTGCATTTTTGCAATTTTTAGAATTTGCAAATCTGATAGGGATAAATGCATTGTCAATATTCTATTGAATTTAAATTTTGAAATTTTCTTAATTGTCTCCTTTGCCTTAATGCAATTTGAAATGATTTATTTAATTCATATCTTCAAACAAATTACTTAAGCAAAAGCAAAAACAATTGACTCAAATAAGAAGGTTCCCCTCTCCCATGTAGGATATCTGCTTACCACAACAAGAAAACTTGGAATTGCTATTTATAATATTCATCCACTAAAGTGTATTTTATATAATTAAGTCCATTAGTTGTATTTTTGTTCATTTAACATATTCCAATATTATATTTTTCTCACCAATCCAATTGAATGACATTAACAATAAATTTAAAAATCAAAATATTGCATTTTTGGAATTTTTAGAATTTTAAAATCTGCTGGGGATAAATGAATTGTCAATACTCTAATGAATTTAACTTTTGCAATTTTCTTAATTCTCTCGTTTGCATTAAGGAAATTTGAAATGATTTACATAATTCTTACCTTCAAAAAAATTACTTAAGAAAAAGCAAAAGCAATTGACTCAAATAAGAAGTTTTCGCACTCTCATTTAGGGATATATGCTTAACATAACATTGAAACTTGTGATTGCTATTTATAATATTCATCCACTAAAGTTTATTTTATGCAATTGAATCCATTACTTGTATTTTTGTTCAATTAACATATTCAAATATTATATTTTTCACATATTATATTTTTTTCACCAATCAAATCAAACAACATTAACAATAAATTCAAAAATCAAAATATTGCATTAATGCAATTTGAAATGATTTATTTAATTCATGTCTTCAAACAAATTACTTAAGCAAAAGCAAAAACAATTGACTCAAATAAGAAGGTTCCCCTCTCCCATGTAGGATATCTACTTACCACAATACTAAAACTTGGAATTACTATTTATAATATTCATCCACTAAAGTGTATTTTATACAATTAAGTCCATTAGTTGTATTTTTGTTCATTTAACATATTCAAATATTATATTTTTCTCACCAATCAAATTGAATGACATTAACAATAAATTTAAAAATCAAAATATTGCATTTTTGCAATTTTTATAATTTTAAAATCTGCTAGGGATAAATGAATTGTCAATACTCTATTGAATTTAAATTTTAAAATTTTCTTAATTGTCTCCTTTGCCTGAATGCAATTTGAAATGATTTATAGAATTCTTGTCTTCAAACAAATTACTGAAGAAAAATCAAAAGCAATTGACTCTAATAGGAAGGTTCCCCACTCCCTTGTTGGATATATGCTTAGCACAAGATTGAAACTTAGAATTGCTATTTATAATATTTATCTATTAAAGTATATTTCATGCAATTGAGTCCATTAGTTGTATTTTTGTTCAATTAACATATTGAAATCTTATTTTTTCTCTCACCACTCAAATAAAATGACATTAATAATAAATTTAAAAATCAAAATATTGCATTTTTGCATTTTTTAGAATTTTAAAATCTGTTAGGGAGAAATGCATGGTCAATAATCTGTTGAATTTAAATTTTAGAATTTTCTTAATTGTCTCCTTTATCTCAATGCAATTTCAAATGATTTATACAATTCTTGTCTTTAGACAAATTACTTAAGAAAAAGCACAAGCAATGGACTCCAATAAGAAGGTTCTGCACTCCCATCTAAGGATATATGCTTTACACGACATTGAAATTTGGGATTTCTATTTTTAATATTCATCCTCTAAAGTGTATTTCATGCAATTGAGTCCATTATTTGTATTTTTGTTCAATTAACATATTCAAATATTATATTTTTCTCACTAATCAAATCAATCCAAAATTAACAATAAATTTAAAAATCAAAATATCGCATTTTTGCAATCTTTAGAATTTTAAAATCTACTAGGAATAAATTAATTATCAATAATCTGTTGAATTTAAATTTTACAATTTTCTTAATTGTCTTGTTTGCATTAATGCAATTTGAAATAATTTACATAATTCTTCTCCTCAAAAAAATTACTTAAGAAAAAGCAAAAGCAATTGACTCAAATAAGAATCTTCCGCACTCCCATTTAGGGATATATGCTTAACACAACATTGAAACTTGTGATTGCTATTTATAATATTCATCCACTAAAGTGTATTTTATACAATTGAGTCTATTAATTGTATTTTTGTTCAATTAACATATTAAAATATTATATTTTTCTCACCAATCAAATTAAATGACATTAACAATAAATTTAAAAATCAAAATGTTGCATTTTTGCAATTTTTAGAATTATAAAATCTGCTAGGAAGAAATGCATTGTCAATAATCTATTAAATTGAAAATTTGGAATTTTCTTAATTGTCTCATTTGTCTCGATGCAATTTGAAATAATTTATACAATTCTTGTCTTCAAACAAATTACTTAAGAAAAAGCAAAATCAATGGATTCCAATAAAAAGGTTCTGCACTCTCATCTAAGGATATATGCTTTACACAACATTGAAACTTTGGATATCTATTTTTAATATTCATCCACTAAAGTGTATTTTATGCAATTGAGTCAATTACTTGTATTTTTTTTTCAATTGATATATTCAAATATTATATTTTTCTCACCAATTAAATCAAACGACATTAACAATAAATTTAAAAATCAAAATATTGCATTTTTGCAATTTTTAAAATTTTAAAATTTGCTAGGGATAAATGAATTGTCAATGATCTGTTGAACTTAAATTTTGCGATTTTGTAAATTGCCTCCCTTACGTCAATGCAGTTTGAAATAAATTATATAATTCTTATTTTCAAACAAATTATTTAAGAAAAAGCAAAAGCAATTGACTCAAATAAGAAGGTTCTGCACTCCTATCTAAGGATATATGCTGAACATAACATTGAAACTTGTGATTGTTATACTAAAGTATATTTTATACAATTGAGTCCATTACTTGTATTTTTGTTCAATTAACATATTCAAATATTATATGTTTCTCACCAATCAAATCAAATGACATTAACAATAAATTTAAAAATCAAAATATTGCATTTTTGCAATTTTTATAATTTTAAAATCTGTTAGGGATAAATGAATTGTCAATGATCTATTGAACTTAAATTTCACGATTTTGTAAATTGTCTCATTTGCCTCAATGCAATCTGAAATAATTTATATAATTCTTTTCTTCAAACAAATTATTTAAGAAAAAGTAAAAGTAATTGACTCAAATAAGAAGGTTCTGCACTCCCATTTAGGGATATATGCTGAACATAACATTGAAACTTGTGATTGCTATTTATAATATTCATCCACTAAAGTGTATTTTATGCAATTGAGTTCATTACTTGTATTTTTGTTCAATTAACACATTCAAATATTATATTTTTCTCATTAATCAAATCGAACGACATTAACAATAAATTTAAAAATCAAAATCTTGCATTTTTGCAATTTTTATAATTTTAAAATCTGTTAGGGATAAATGAATTGTCAATAATCTGTTGAACTTAAATTTCGCGATTTTGTAAATTGTCTCCTTTGCCTCAATGTAATCTGAAATGATTTATATAATTCTTGTCTTCAAACAAATTACTTAAGAAAAAGCAAAAGCAATGGACTCCAATAATAAGGTTTTGCACTCTTATCTAAGGATATATGCTTTACACAACATTGAAACTTCGGATATCTATTTTTAATATTCATCCACTAAAGTGTATTTTATACAATTGAGTCCATTACTTGTATTTTGTTTTTAATTGATATATTCAAATATTATATTTTTCTCACCAATCAAATCAAACGACATTAACAATAAATTTAAAAATCAAAATATTGCATTTTTGCAATTTTTAGAATTTTAAAATATCCTAGAGATAAATGAG